>LPNX010907557.1:212056-306017 GCA_001517045.1 Pseudotsuga menziesii
GCTACAGTTTTCAATACAGAGTCTTCTTATTTGCTTTCAGACTCCTTAAATGTGAAAGCAACCACGAGCCGTGAAAACCCTAGCTACAGTTTTCTCCTGATCAATTCCTCTTTGAGTTCAGTGATGCTCTGTGATTCTGATTTTGGTTTCTTAAATTCCTTAATGATGGCGGCCTTGATTTCAGCCAAAGTGGGGTGCTGATTACTGGATAATTTCATGAACCAGGTCAAAGCCCAGTTGCGAAAGGAAGTAATGAGCTCCGCGGTTCTCACATCCAGGTCGGTAATGCTCTTCGCGTTCCAGACAGCCTCACATAAAAACCAGAATTGTTCTGGATCTTCTGATCCCGTTCCGTTGAAGATGGGCAGCTTAATATCATCAGCTAGGTGGGCCATGGTGGTTCTGGAAGGGTTGGGAGGAGGATAGGACGTTGATGGGGGGGGATTTACAGGGGCCGATTGACCTGTGGTCGGAATACTTGGACTTGGTTTCCTGTCACACTGCGGCCGAACTTTAGGGGTAACACAGTGACGCTAGGGGGTGGCAGGAGGGTTTCCTACTGAAGGGTTTTCTTCAAGGTCTGGTTGTGGAGGGTTTACAGGGGGAAGTGCGATGGTCTACCCTAAGGAGTAAGATTCAAAATCTCTTTTGTACCTTCGCTCACTTCGTGGCAACCCACTTTGGACGTCAAAAATATTCTCACTTGCAAACATATGTTAGTACGACTAACAGTCTGATTCAAATAATAATAAACCCTTTTCGACCAATAGTATTTTAATGTTCAAGCTTAAAGAATTTAAAAACTTACCACGGGGGCCTTTGAAAAACTGCCGTTCAGCTTCGCTAAAAGAAGTGCTTGTGTTGATGGCAAACTCCGTCACGAAGGCTTCCAACGTTCGCGTCGTCCAGAAATCGACAGCGCGGGATACCTTGTTGTTTACGTGTTGCACAAGATTGACCCTTGCAGGGGTCCACACAAGAATCCGTCAAGCTTGAAAGTTCGTCCTCCTCTCTGTTAACCTAGACAACCACTGGTGCAACTCTATGTGGAAACTACCAAAGAAAATTTCATAAGCATCACAAAAAACATACCTTTGTAGAAAGTCACTTGCGCTTCGACGCGGATTCGTATTCTCTCGCTGTGCGAATTTCAGGCAAGTCTCAGCAAACCAATCACCTATTTCCTTCACAGAGGGCCTCCAGAACATAGCCTCTAAGGTACAATGTAAACCCCTCTTGAGCAGGTACTGAGTTCAACCGACAACGGAACCAATTTGTTGGGCAGTAGGGCAGACCCGGGTTTAAACCTTTAGTGTCGCACCAACAAAAAGACCCACAGTGTTGTCCCTTTCGGCAACAACCTGCGCACAGGTTGCAGTCTCACCCGAAACAGCTATGGGGTGCCACAGAATCAGGTTTCTGCAAGCCGAGAGGGGGATTACTGTACCTTGGCCTTTAACAATATTATTAATCAATACTATAAAAGCTTTACCATTCATTCACATACAACTTCGCAAATAAATAAACAGTCGTTACTTGCTCAACCCACTACAGGGAATTCACAATGAAGCTAAATATTAACAGCGATCTTAACTTATCAGATGTATACAGTTATTAATGCATAAAAGACAACAGAAACACAACAGCACAAGAAACCACAACACCGGATATAACGTGGTTCACCCCCAGTGTAGGGGTTATGTCCACAAACTGCGGTCTATTCAACTTGCTACAAAATCCACAGTTGGATCTACACACTCAGCTGCAGATCCCTTCAATCCTTAAAAGCCGCGCACACAGCAGCAGGCCCCTGCGCACTCATTTGTAGGTCTTTCCTCAATCTTCCTTACAAAATCCCTCTGCGCACACAGCTGCAGAGGTCGTCCACACACACAGCTGGGACTTCACCTTTCCTTACAATATCAGCCTTAGCTTCATCTTAACCTTACATCAAAAAAACCTAACCTTTTCTTATTACAAAAATGCCTATTTATACATCGCGCTGATACAAAACCATGGCTTCAAACCATGGGCTCCACAAAAAACCCTAAACCTTGGATTTAAACCATGGGTTTATTACAAAACAAAGGGGTTTTGACTTACCCTGCCACCCCTAAGACTATTTTGACCCCTAACTCCGCTTACCAACAGCTGCGAAGTTACCTGACTAGCACGCCCCAACAGTCTTCTTATAGAATCCATCGACCAAATATTCCATAACTGTGCATTGAAGACACGAAATATGACAGATATCTTGTCCAAATGGTGCTAGATTACCCAGGATCTCATTATTACAGGCAATTAATGCAGTTAACATACCGACGCCGCCAAATCTGGTTTTTTTCAACGATCGAATTTTAAGCCGGGACACACCTTTCTTCTTCAGCACAGCCACCAACGTTAGCTTCGGCACAATAGGGACCTTCAACACATCCTTATACCACAACAGAATTTCTTCAACAGCCTCACTGATTCCTGCAATGAGCATCTTATCTAGCTTCATTCAGACTTTTTCTTTATACTTAGGGTTCAACCTAAAAGGGAGTTGTTTCACAGGCTTCGCATTAGGTTTCAAAGGGATTTTTATCAGTCCTATATCACCAAGGATACCTTTCATTTCTGAGACCTTCGTCAGCAATAAGTCCTGATACTCATGGAGAAGTTGGGTCACTTTGCTCACCATTTCTTCATCCCAATAATCTCCAATGGTAGCATACTTAGGATTTTCTTCTGATCCAATGTTTACTGTCCTTGTCTTCAAGAGCTGAGTGACTTCAGGTGCTTCGACTGCTGGTCCATGTACTTCGCATTGTCCTTGTAACTCAGGAATGTTAATGTTGCACGGATCATCATCCTCATCAATTGCGAGGTTATAGCATTCTACTGCATTAGCTTCTTGTTCCTTCCAATCAGGTTGGTACTCTACTATTGCTTTATCATCAAACACCTTAGTATGGATCAACCTAACAGCTGCATCCAAAGCAAGGAAAACCTCACTAATAGAAAATGTCAACACAAAACTATCAACAAGACTATCCCAACTTACAGTACCATGGCGAAGCTCCACCTCCGCATACTAGTTCTTTGCTATAGGTTCCAGAGTGTGTATAAACCTATGTACCCATTCTTCACAAGGTACACGCTTCCATGCTTCATAGCATTGCTCCAAATGTTCCTGAGGGCTAGTCTTACCATTAAACCTGCTTCACACATCCTGAGGTTGATCCCTGAATCTCAAGTGAAGGAACTTTTGACAAGCTTCCCAACTATGAGTGTACTTTTTATGACCATTCCACCATCTAGCAGTTGTGGCTATAAATACTAAATCTAGATTCTCCATTTTTTGTGAATCTGGTACCTACTTTGAAAATTGCAAAATGAAATCTTTGGGGTCTGTCAAACCATAAAAAATAGGTAAGACTCTTGTCTGTGAGCCAAGCCATCTGAGAGACTTGGTAATTCTTGCACATCGATGTCCATGTAGCTCATAAAGTCTATTCTGCCAATTCTCTAAGCCTTCGCCTGAATTAGTCATGCAAGAGCTGTCACATTGCCCATCCATTATACCTTCAGTAGTGGGGTTAACATAGTCTTCTTCTTTAGCTATGATGTTGTAGATATGGTCCAAAAAATCCTGATCTTCATCTCTGAATGGCTATGTGTACCTTTCTCCTTGAGAAGGGTCCAAGGGTACTATGACTCTCAATCCTTTTCCTTCAAAAGTCATTTTCCTGCTCTGAAGGTTGATTACTGCAGAATTCTCTATTGTCCATTCAATTCCTAGTAGACCTGGATAGCGGTTGCTATCATCAATTATTTCAATGACTTCAAAATATGCTAAGGTGATGACTCCCTCAATATCTACTAGGACACTAGGGAATCTTCCTAAGGGCACAATCTTCTGCTGATTGGCTAATCTCAACTGTATAGGGGACCATTCAAGGGTAGGTTTTCCCATTTGTTCCCATTTCTGCTTAGTTAAGACATTTACTTCTAATCCCGGGTCTAAAATGACATCAGTCATGTCATACTCTCCTATATGAGCATGCAATCTCATTTCTCTTCCAGTTCTTCTAACTCTATTAATAGTTTTTTCTTTACCAGAGCTTCGCTGAGGTTCGCAAGAAGCAATAAATTTCTGCAACTCATTTAAAGCATTCTGATTTCTTAAGAGCTTCATACAACTCTGTAAAAATAATGACAGTGTACTTACTTTATCTGTCGAAGCTTCTTGAGACTGTAACTGTTGTTGATGCTATTGTGTAGGTGCTACTGATGTGCTTGGATCAGCAAATTCTTTTTTGGATTCCCTAAATGTCTCTTTTTCTCTTTCAACATCAAATGCTGGGATTTTCTCTGGGGTCTTATCAACCCAAGCCTTGTCAGGCTATTTCTCCTTATTCTGTACTTGCATCATAGCTCCACTCCTTGTAACAATGTTAATGGATGGGACATGCCTTTGCTCTATAGTAATCATCTGAATATTCTAAGTAGGAGCTCCATTTATTTCTTGTATCTTGGCTATCAGCTGTGGGCATTGCTCAATCACATGATCAACTGCTCTACAATATCGACATGTCGTAGTTGGGTTTTGACAGTCTCTAGCTAGATGTCCTACCTGATTATAGTTATAGCACACAACCTGGCCTCGACCTCTTCCAGGCATACTACCACGACCACAACCTCCAAAAGTACCTCGACCTGATGTACTACCATGGTAACCATATCCATCATTTCCTTGTGCATCATTTTGTACCCTATAAGCATCATAGGTTCGCTCTCTCATGAGGTCAAAGCTGCGACATTCATCTTCGTTGTGTCCAACTGACTTACAGAACTTGCAATAGGGGTTCTTAGGTACTTGCACATATCTCTGTAGCAGATAGCAGTCTTCAGGTCGATGTTGGCTAGTTGTTCTACAGATCTCACAATATAGAACACTAGGGTTAAATGGGTTTGGTGCACCAGTATTCAGGTAATTTCTTAACGCAGGACACTGTTCCTTGTCATGACCCTCTATCCTACATCGTGTACACCAAACCTCTTTGCTAATAGATTTCCCCTTCTTCATGTTGCGAAGCTCCAAATCCATTTCTAACAACTGTGCTTGTATTTGGGCTATACCAGAATTATCTTCGACAGGAGTTGTTTCAAGCTTCATAGCAATTTCCAAAGCCTCTTGCTTATCAGGAACCTTCTGTTGCATGAGTGGAGTCTTGATATGTGGTAATAAAGCTGCAATGAACCATTCTTTATGCTGCGCTGGTCCAATAGTGAAACTAAATTGATCTAGCAGAACTTTGAACCTCTGATCAAAGTCCCAAACTGATTCACCTCACCTCTGTTGAATCTCTTTCAGTTCAGTTATGCACTGTGACTCTGATTTACGCTTCTTGAACTCTTTGATCATTTCTATTTTAATATCATCCAAGACATGGTTCTGAGTGCTGGAAAACTTCATAAACTACGTCAAAGCTCAATCTCTAAAAGAAGTGACCAGCTGCGCTCTTCTTATATCTTGATCCATAATGTTCTTAGCAGTCCACACAGCTCTGCATAAAAACCAAAAATGTTCTAGATCCTCTGATCCAGTTCCTTTGAAGACTGTCAGCTTAATATTATTAGTCATATGGGCCATAGTGGATCGAGGGGGGGAGGGAGGGGGAGGAGGGGAACTTACTAGGGTATACTCACCTACGATAGGAATACTTGAGCTAGGGTTACTTTTGGACTGTGATGGGTTCTCAGGGGTAACAGATCTTCACTGCAGAGTTATAGGGGGGTTTCTAACAGAAGGGGTTTCTTCGGGCTTAGAGTATTCTAGATTTAATGGGGTGTACTCGGTATTCTAACCTAGGGTATAGGATTCTAGGTTTCTCTTATATATTTTACCGCTTCGCAGCAAACCACTTTGCTCATCGAAGGTACTTTCACTTCCAAACATAGGTAAGTAAAAATAAATCTAGCAATCTGATTCTATAAGCAATATGCCTTTCTCAGCCAAGAGCATTTTAATTTGCAGACTAAATGAATTTAGGTACTTACCCCTTGGTCCTTTGAAAAACTGTCTTTCCTCTTTGCTAAAAGAGGTACTTGTGTCGATGGCAAACTCGATCACAAATGCTTCAAGGGTTCGCGTTGTCCAGAAATCCACAGCTCATGATATCTTGTTGTTTACCCTTTTCAATATGTTAATTCTTGCGGGGGTCCAGTCAAGGAACTGATCTTCCTTGAAGTTGGTCTTTCTTTCTATCAACCTAGATAACCACTGGTGCAATTCTATGTGGATACTACCAAAGAAATTTTCATGAATATCAGAAAAAACGTACCTTTGCAAGAAGTCATCTGAGCTACGATGAGGATCCTTATTTTCTTGTTCAACAAATTTCTGATAGGTAGCTTCAACCCAATCACCGATTTATTTTACTGAGGGCCTCCAAAACATAGCCCTTCAGGTACGACGTAGATCCCTCTTGAGCAGATACCGAGTTCAACCGACAACGAAACCAATTTGTTGGGCTATAGGGAAGACCCGCGTTTTATACTATTATCTTCGCACCAACAAAAAGACCCACAGTGTTGGCCCTTCTGGCAACAACCTGCGAACAGGTTGTAGTCTCACTCGAAATAGCTATGGGGTGCTGCAAAACCAGGTTTCTGCAAGCAGAAGAGGGATATTACTGTACCTTTAGCCTCAACAAATTATAATCATACAATACACAGCTTCGACTTGTACTTAAAAATCTTCGCAGTTAGATGAACAAACAATTTCTTGCTTAACCCTTAATTGGGAATTCACAGCAAAGTTATTATTCAGCAGTTATCTTACTTTATCAATTATATACTTATCAATGCATAAAATAAAACCATAACAGAAGCAACACAAAAGAACCACAACACAAGATATAATGTGGTTCACCCCTAGTGTAGGGGCTACATCCACAAAAATGTGCTCTTATTCAACTTTTTACAAAACCCCAGTTCTGATCTGCACACTCAGCAACAGATCCATCCTTTCAGTCTAACTGTGCACTTAGCTGCAGTTACTTTCTTACAATATCTAAGCTGCACACTCAGCTGCAGTTCCTTTCTTACAATCTCTAAGCTGCACACTCAGCTACAGTTCCTTTCTTTACAAAAACCCTCTGCGCACAAAACTACAGAGGTCGTCCATGCACACAACTGGGAATTGACCTTAAAACCCAAAAATAGATCTAACTTCTTCGCATCATCTGATCCTCATTTCATTAGATGATCTTGACATCTTTACATGAGTTCCTATTTATACAAATGCACTATTACAAATCATGGGCTTATACCCGAAAATTATGGACAATTACAAAAAGAGGGCTTTGACTCAACCCCGACACCCCTAAGACTATTTTGACATGCAACTCCACTTACAAGCTTCCACAAAAACCGTGGAGTTACCAAAATTAAGGACCGTTAAGGTGCGTGCCCCAACACCCAGTTCAAATTCCTAGAAGGGAAACGAATGAAGGGGAAGATCAAAGAATAAGAGCTCCATTTCAAAATGTTGTATTAGAAGAAGACCCAGAATTCATTAAAGAAGAAGGAGAAGCCGAAGAAAACATCCACTCCATGGAGGGTGAGGTGGACTATTCTTTTTTGACACAGGTAGAATATGAGGAAGCCCTAATTGATGAGTAGGTCACTGAAGAGGCTATATATTAGGCTGATGGTCAGGGAGGGTACAATATAAGATCTAGGTTGGTTTCTCCTCTGAAGACGAATGATGTGCCTGTCAAATATACTACTGCACCAGGTAAAAAGATTACTATTTTACCAAAGAAAGTTGCTGTCATTTCCAAATAATTGCATAAATCAGCACCTTCATCCATTTCTGACCATGTCCAACTCAAAACTCCAGTGCATGAGGTAAGGCTTCTAGATAGACTGTATTATTCTTTCAACCTTGAGTTAGAAATTCAAAAATTAAAGATCCCTTTCCCATTAATTGAGCTAATAAAAATGATGCATTCAAGTCTTCCATTTTGAATTCCCTTCAGCCAAAGGTGCATATTTATACTCACTTTGTTAACCTACAAGATGACAAACATGTTGTAACACTAGGACCCATGATCGAAGACCTAAAGGAATCATGCCCACCTTTCTATATATCCTTGAATATCCATGATAAAATCCTCCATAACTATCTACTGGATTCAGGAGCTTCTCATAACTTAATGCCAAAGGATGTGATGGATGAGCTTGGTCTCAGCATCAAAAATCCCTACCATGATTTATTCTCCTTTGACTCCATAAAGGTCAAGTGCTTGGGCCTCATCAAAGACCTTGTTGCAAACCTAACTCAGCTACCTTCGTAAACCATCATGATGGACATTGTAGTGGCTGATATCCCTCCAAAATTTGGTCTCTTGCTGTCTCGATCATTGAGAAAAAGACTAGGTGGCACTCTTCAAATGGATCTTACATATGCCACCATCCTCATGTTTGGAGGGGAGACCAAGAGGCTATACTAAGAAAATCAACTGGCTTACAACATAAGCAAGGAGAGCAATTCAGTGAATCACCCCATCTATGCAGTAGACACTGATTTTCGGTCATGCATTCTGCAAATAGATGATTCTCAGCAAACATTAGTCCAAATCACTAAGCCCACCTGTCAGTAGCCTAAAGAAGTGTCCACAACAGTCTAGAACATGTATTTTGATGGGGTTAGCACTCAAAGCTCAGCAGGTGTAGGTGTAGTATTGATCTCCCCGTCCGAGGAAAACATTCATCTGTCTTCTAAGTTTGATTTTAAAACCACTAACAATATAGCAGAATATGAAGCCTTGCTGCTAGGATTTAAAGCTGCCAAGGAGATGGGGATCATGCACATAAGGATTTTTGGAGATGCAAAACTCATTATACAGCAGGTCAACAACACTTTTCAGACAAAAAATGTCAGACTGAAGGCCTACAGGGACAAGGTATGGAAACTCAGAGACTCCTTTAAGTTTTTTGAATCGTCATATATACCTAGGGCTTTGAATCATCTGGCTGATTCCCTTGCTGTCTCTGCAAGTCTGTTTGTTCCTCCTTGACCTCCTAAGCTCAGCTATGATGTTCAGGTTAAGTACAGAACTTCCCTACCAGATAATGCCAAATTTTGGAAGGTGTTTGAGAATGATGATGAGCTTAGTAAATTCCTTCAGCTAGTAGATGAATTCTATGATATACATATAGACCAGGAAAACCTAAACATGGAGGAATCCAAGTAGCTCAAGCTCAAAGATAAAGTGGTTGATCAAAACATTGTCCAATTACCCAACAACTATATACCTTGTGGTCTAGTACCTCTGGAAGAGTTGTTTAATCACAATGGCATCCCTTTCAAGCCTACCAAAAAGGAGCTAGACCCTGCTATCCAAGAGCAAAACATAAGTAGCCAAAGCCATCCAAAACTGATAAATCTGTCCACTGAGTTGACTATTGATTAGAGGCCAAAGTTTTGCAGCATGATAAAAGAGTTTGCTGATGTCTTTGCCTAGGAGTACAATGACCTGAAAACCTATGACACCAATATCATCCAACACAGGATTCCTTTGGAGAAGGACACCTTCCCTTTCAAGCATAAGCTAAGATCCATCAGTCCTCTCCTATTACCAATAATTGAAAAATAAATCCATAAGCTCCTCAAATCTAAGATCATAATCCCCCTCAAGTATTCCAAGTGGATTGCAAACCTAGTAGTGGTAAGAAAGAAGAATGGGGAAATCAGGTTGTGTGTGTATTTTAGAAACTTGAACAAATGTTCAATGAAAGACAACTATCCACTGCCAAAGATGGAACACCTATTGCAGAAAGTCTCAGGGGCTAGCGTTATGTCATTCCTGGATGGCTTCTGTGGATACAACCAAATTGATGTGCACCCTGATGACCAAGAGAAGACTACCTTTACCACCCCTTGGGGCACTTTCATTTATGCTAAAATGCCATTTGGGCTAATGAATGCTGGGACTACTTTTGAGAGAGCCATGGAACTAGCTTTTGTAGGGTTGAAAGATAAATTTGTGCTCATATAATTGGATGACCTAACAGTTTACTGTCACAGCCATCATGACCACTTGTAGCATTTGAGAAAGGTATTTCTGAAGTGCAGAAGGTATGGGATATCCCTCAATCCTAAGAAGTCCCAGTTTTCACTCAATGAAGGGAAAATCCTAGGTCACATAGTCTTGGCTGAATGTGTAAAGATTGATCCGATAAGGGTGGAAGTAATCCAGAAGCTGTCAATACCAAGATCAAAAAGGGACATTCAGTCCTTTTTAGGTAAGATAAACTTTGTCAGGAGGTTCATCCCTAATTTATCCGAGCTGGTAAAGAACATAACAGTCATGCTAAAAAAAGATGTAGAAATAAAATTGACTCACCAGGAAAGAAACTCTTTTGAGAACATCAAGAAGGCTATCATGGAGGCCCCAACCCTGATTAGTCCTGATTGCACCAAGAGTTTTTATATCTTCTTTTTTGCATATTATGATATAGTGGTAGCTATGCTACTACAAAAAGATAATGAGGGTCTTGATCATCCAATTTCATTCTTTAGAAAAACCTTGAGAGATGCTGAGCTAAAGTATGATCTAATTGAGAAATAGGCTTATGCTCTCATAAAATCCTTGAAGACTTTCATAATTTACATTCTCCATGCAAAGGTCCTTGCATATGTCCCTTCAGCTACTATCAAGGATGTTTTAACTTAGCCTGACATTGATGGGAAGAGAGATAAGTGGATTTCCAAGCTCATTGAGTTTGATATAGGGGTGAAACCAACTAAGCTAGTGAAGGGACTAGGTCTGGCCAAACTCATGGATAAAGAAAACTGTGAACTAATGGGGATAAACTTCACTTGTATCAAATCAGAAAAAGTACAGACTATGGTAGCAGCAGAAGTAGATCAAGATCAGAATGACATTCCACCAGTAGCTGAAAACCCGTCTTCCCATGAGTGGTACTCAGGTATTATTCAATTTTTGCAGAAATTAGAAGTCCCTCCTGATCTCACTCCTAATCAAGCACGAGCTCTTAAGTTAAAATTTGTTAAGTTTTGCATAATTGACAAACTGTTGTACTGGAAAGATTAGTATGGCATTTTGCTAAAGTGTCTAGATAAAGAAGAATCAAAGTAGGTCATGCATTGCTTTCATTCCAGCACATGTGGGGGCCACCACTATTGGAAAACCACAGCCCACAATATATTAAGAGAAGGATACTATTGTCCAGTCCTTTTTGCTGATGTATGCACCTTTGTAAGGGCCTATGACCAGTGCCAAATATTTATAGGGAAGAAACAACTCAAATCATTGCCCCTTAGCCCTATTGTGGTGAATGGGCCATTCCAGCAATGGGGTCTGGATTTCATAGGTGAAATAAATACATCTTCCAATGGAAAACATAAATGGATCCTAGTAGCCACTGATTACTTTATCAAATGGATAGAGGCAGTACTCACCAGGAATGCCACTCATCTAGTCATCATGAGATTTTTATACGAGAATATCTTTAGCAGGTTTGGCTGCTCAGTAAGGTTGGTAACTGATAATGCACTAGATTTTAAATTTGTGACATTAGTTAAAATGTGTGAGTCAATGGGCATTCAACTGGTACATTCCACATCCTATTATCCTCAAGGAAATGGCATGGCTGAGTCATCCAACAAAATCTTAGTCATGATCATCAGGAAATTGCTGGAGAGAAATCAGAAACGCTGGGATTCAACGCTTAATTTTGATTTATGGGCTGATAGGGTAATAGACAAAAGATCTATAGGGAATTCTCCATTCAAGTTATTTTATGGTACTGAGGCCATTTTTCCTATTTAGCTCATTCTACCAATGGAAAAATTATTTTAGGAAGAGGAAGATGAACCTAATGATATGGTGAGGAGGATGATGGACTTGGTGGAGTTACAGCAAATCAGAGAGCAAGTAATAGCAAAATCAAAATCCCATCAACAGAGGATAAAGGCCATCTTTGACAAAAGAGAAAAAGTAGACAACTTCCAGGTTGGAGATTGGATCCTCAAGTGGGATGCTGTCAGACAAGACAAGGGAAAACATGGAAAATTTGACTCTTTGTGGATTGGCCCTTTTGTGATAGCCCTGGTACATAAGAATAACAGCTTCAAATTGCAGAATGTGGAAGGGGAAGAGGTATTTGACGGCCCAATGAATGATATTTTTCTGAAACTTTATTTTATTTGAGGCTATGAGGCCTTATTATTGTAAATTAGTAGATAGTAGGTTGTTTTTGCTTAGAGAATAAACTCCATCCCCAATGGAACAATAAATGATAGTGTTAATTTTTTAGTTTCTTTTAGGGAAAGGAATTTTGGTCTAGGATTCTTGGGACCTCACTGGGAGGTTCCCATCCCCAAGTAGGAGCTAGATGTTATCTCCCAAAACAATTTTATTTTGATAGTATGAAGAATTGGATTCATGTAATAAAGATCTGAGTATGAATGACAAATTGAAAGCCTCTATTTTTTATATGGTTGAAAATTTTAAAATTTATAGCTTTCGATGGCTTAGGTGAGGCTTTTTATAGCTCATTAGCCATCGTAAATCTATTTTTCGAAGGCTAAACGGTTGAACGAGGGATAAAAGTGAACCACCAAAAGCGACCTGAGCAAGCAAAATTAAAATAACACTTTTGGTGGCTTAGGAAAGACTCCAAAAGACTCATTAGCCACCGAAAAGGGTTGCTTTTGGTAGCTTAGAGAGAAGACCAGGAAGGATTTTAACCACTGAAAGAAGGCAGCGGGCAACATTGGTAAAGATGCATTATGTGGCTTAGGAGAAAAAGATACCAATTCATTAGCCACCGCAAGGTGATACTTCCGACAGCATAGGGAACAATTCAACGCATATTTTAACCACTAAAAGCAAGAAGATAAGCCTCGGGAAAAATTCCTTTCGGTGGTTTAGGCAGAAGCTTGGGCATTTCATTAGCCACCGGAAGGACGGGTTTTCGGTAGTTAAACAGGTTTCCCAGCGAGGCCATTATCCACCGAAAGTAGGATTTCATTGCGACGATGGGATGAAGGTTTCGGTGGCTTAGGCAAAAAAGACATCAGTTCATTAACCACCGAAAGCCATATTTTCGGTGGCAGGCTGACAAAATCCTCAAGGCTATTAACCACCGAAAAGGAAAAGTGAGGAAACGGTTAGAAAATAGTCAAATCCAACCCCATCAACAAGATGAACAATTAGTGGAGGGTGTGACAAACCACCAAAAAGACTTGGGCCTACATAACTGCATGTGTAAATGAGTCAAAAAGGTCATTAGGAAACTGGAAAAGGACTAATATGACTAGAAACCCTTAGTCTCCTTCCACCTGTCCAAAAGAACAACAAGGATCCCACCGAATACATTGGCTGATGTATGATATGATTGCTTGCGAAGGGAGAGTGATAGGATCAGCTACTGCCATCATTTTATGATCTCAGTGCCCATTATGATAGAAAAAACCCTCATAATCAATACCCAGAGACCCCATCTAATTTCATCTTCTAACTTATCATTCTTCTCCAACAGAAAAACTTGCTCGGAAGGATCAGCCTACTAGCACATTTTATATAGAACTGAGAATTGTTTTGTAGGTGCCCACGAGAGGCACTCATCAAGATGAAGAAGGGGGGACCTACTCTCAGGCAAGAGCTAGGTGATATCAGTTATCTAGAATCACATCCAAAGGTTTCCAAACTCTTCCAAGAGGTTGGCTGCTACAAATTCTATGAGAATATACAAGGATCGCATCAGTAGGTGGCTGAAGCATTTTCCCTCTCATTCAATGGTTCAAAAGTAGTCATAGGTAAAGAGGATTTTCACATAGCTGAAACCCTAATCACTGAGGTAACAGAACTCCCTGGCACAGGAGAAAAATGGTTCAATACCACCATACCAAAATATGTAGAATTTAGGTCTTACCTAAAGCCTGAGCATAGAGGAATGGTATGGAAGAAGAGCGTGCCATCAACATGGCTGGAAGAGAAGTGGCAACAACTACTAAAGGCCATCGTGGTCTACCTAACCTGTGAAGGAAGATATAATAGAGCCATGATATACCATTTCAAGTTGATGAATCACTTCACAGGTAAAAGCCCTCTCAATTTTCCCTTTTAGTTACACAAAATTCTATGAAATATGGCACACTAACTGAAATTCCAGCCATCCAAGATTGCTGGAAAGCTGTCCCACCATGGTCTTATCTAGATATTGGTCCAGGAGTTGTTGAAAAGAAGGAATATGGCATGGCATTATTTTCTGTTTTGGAATGGATTTGAGATAGCCCTTTATCCTGAAGAGTGTTAGGATTATAAATCCTCCCTTGTCCAAATTTGGTCATATGTCTAAATCAAGAGTCATGTCTAGATTGGGAGTCCATCTAGTCTTTATAGTCATTAACACCATTGGGTCCACTTGGCCTAATTGGGGCACATGTTTCAGTTACTAAAGTGTGGGGAACACAAATTGAGGCTCACTGCCATTGATTGCACTTGATTGCATCAGTTTAGGAGCCTCCTAGACCAATACCTACAATTTAGGAGCCACTGGGAGTGCTGAAGCCAACCAAGGTCAGTTCAGTTCAGTTAATGACTAGTCAAGCTAAGTTAGGAGTTAGTTACATTCAGTTAGTGCTAGGTTTACTTGAATTCACTCATGTGGGGTGAATTTCTCACCTATCACAGTCAGTTAACCTTAGTCAACATTGAATGTAACACTTGAGTTGTGTTTTAGAGCTTCAATGAACTCTAGTCATGGTTTAGAAAAGGTTAATTAACTACCGAGTCCTCCGATAGTGATTTAGACAAGGTCCTAGTTACCTATAGTCAAGTGGAGTCTATCAATTCGAATTTCCTCATGTGGATTCAAATTTCATGTGGCTATTAAAGCCATTTTAGTTCATTGTAATTATTATCTGATTAATTTTTTATTAATGAAAGCATTCACAGCTGTAAGCCATTTTTGCACTGTTTCATTCTTCAATTGCTGAGTAAATTGTGTGATCTACTTTTTGAGTTGTGTGTTTATCTATAGATCTATGTGCTTAAATTTACATGGTATCAGAGCCTCGGTGGATAAGACTCCTCTCCTCCTCATATCTCCATCCCGATCATTCTTTTTGGGAAAATTGCACCTTCCAGTACTGCACCAGAAGCGGAGAATTTACCACTTAATATCCCAAGTTAGGAAATTGTTGATGAAGCTTCCTTGATCAACTATGTTGGGTCTGAAATAAATTCCAAAAGTGTAGACTATATACCTTACTTTATATGTTTGATTGTGTGATAGGTTATCAGCTTTTCTTATAGCATTTTCTACACGCATCCCTTTATTCTCACTGCATACACTACAACAGCTCAGTTCTTCTTATTACATTCAAAATTGATCATTAAATAGAGCCTCTTACTCCCTTCAAATATCACCAGTGGAAGGGAGATATGGTGGCAATGCTCTGCACCAAGGGGCTCTTCGGACTCATAGAAGAAATAAAGGAAGAGTCAGATTCAGATAAAGACAAAGCTAGGTACAAGAAAAGGCTTGATGAAGCCCATGGACACTTGCTCTTCTCAGTCCCTAAAGATATTTGGTTCCACATCCTAGAATTGAAGACTCCTAATGAGGTTTGGGACAATCTTGCCTACTTATTTGATAAGCATGATGAGATGAGGATCCATCAGCTAGAAAATGATCTGATTACTCTCAATCCATCCAATTTAAAATATCTAAATGAATTCTTCACAAAGTTCAAGAACCTGATATATCAGTTGAAGCAATGCAAAGTGGATAAGGATGGTGATCAGTTCATCCTTTCCATTCTCACAAAGCTCAATGCAGAATACTCAGTCTTTGTATCCACCTTCCAAATAGTCAGGCTCACTACTCCAAATTGGAAGATGCCCACTCTTAATGCCTTTATCCAATCTCTTATTTTTGAGAATGATAAATTGATCCAAATGGGGATCATTCGATCTCCCAAAGATCTAGCTCTAGTTGCAAGAGGAGATAAGGTAGTGANGTAGTCAAAAGAACCTTTAGGTTCGAAGAGAAGCAAGAAGAATGGAAAAGGCAAGGTCCTCTGCTCTTACTGTGGAAGGGGTTTTCATTCAGAAAGCTCTTGAATGAGAAGACAACTTGATGAAATGGCTCTTCTTTTGAAGAAACATAACATTGATGTACCTGCTAGCGCAAGGAAGGATGACTCTAAAGAAGAGGAAGATGAATAATACCAAAGGAAAGGCCATTCACTAAAGTCTTGTTGCACATCATCATATGTATTTCTCATTGATTTTGGAGCTTCCAACCATATGGATGCATCCAGAGAATCATTCTCTTTTTTTCAGTCCTTTAATGGTCCTAATATTCAGATGGGAAATAACAATAAAGTCAAAACAAAGGGGAAGGGATCTATCCAACTTGAACATGGAAGGTTCAAATATGCGCTATTTGTTCCCTCCCTAGCTTCCAACCTGTTATCTATCTATCAGATGACCCATACTGGATCTCCAAAGTGAGTGATATTTGGTCCTAACTTAGTGGAGATCATAGACATCTCTACTAGGAGCATCATAGCGAAGGGTACTACAAATGATGCTTCAAAAGCTTATGACTTTTCACATTTCATGCCTCCTTTAGAACCAGTGCACTCTCAGCAGCCACTTGCAAGGGAAGGTAAAATCATTGCATCTACTTCTTTACAGCTTCTACTAGTATTGCAGATCCACCTATATCAGTTTATGACCTTGAGATTCAGGGTGACTCAAATCTAGATTCAGTCCCTTCTTCCAAACTGAAATCTAGGAAGATCACTTGAAACTCACCTGACAGTCAGAAAGGAAAGAACCTTGCGCTATGTCATGCTATCTTACCTCCTTCAGGGAGATGCAATAGACTACCTGTAGGATTCTATATGGCAAGGGCTCAGTCTCACTACATTCACAAGAATGGATATGATCATACACCTCTTCATTCAACAAGAGATAGAGGTTACATTCCTCCTTCCTTCCATCATCATTTTTGGAGAAGAAGGAGAAGTCTACATGCCAGGCCCCAGAATGCCTGTGCATAGCACAACATGCATGTTGCTTCACTACCTCATAGAGATGAATATTACAGCAACATATTTTCAAGTTTTTAAAACTTGATACCTAATTCTACCTGCTTAGATAGAGGAGGGGCTTTTTTCCCATATGGTTTTTTCCCCAGCTCCTTGTATTAAGTAGTTACTTTACTTTACTTGATGTAATGGGTGAACTATGGTCTTAGTTACCAGGGCCCATAGTTTTTCCAAGTTATCATTCAGAGAGGGTGTTAGGATTATTAATCCTCCCTTGTCCAATTTTGGTCATATGTCCAGATCGAGAGTCATGTCTAAATCGGGAGTCCATCCAGTCTATTTATAGTCATTAACACCATTGAGTCCACTTGGCCTAATTAGGGCACATGTTTCAGTTACTTAGAAGTGTAGAGAACAAAAATTGAGGCTCAGTGCCACTGATTGCACTTGATTCCATTAGTTTAGGAGCCTCTTAGACCAATCCCTACAATTTAGGATCCACTGAGAGTGCTGAAACCAACCAAGGTCAATTTGGTTCAGTTAATCACTAGTCAAGCTAAGTTAGGAGTCAGTTACATTCAGTTCTAGTCCTCTACATTCAGTTAGCGCTAGGTTCAATTGACTGCACTCATGTGGGGCACATTTCTCACCTACCATAGTCAGTTAACCTTAGTCAACACTCAATGTAACACATGAGTTGTGTCTTAGAGCTCCGATGAACTTCGATTATGGTTTAGAAAAGGTTAGTTAACTACTGAGTCCTCCGATAGTGATTTAGACAAGGTCCTAGTTAACTACAGTCAATTAGAGTCTATCAGTTTGAATTTCCTCATGTGGATTCAAATTTCATGTGGCTATTAAAGCCATTTTACTTCATTTTAATTATTATCTGATTACTTTTTGATTAATGAAAGCATTCATAGCTGCAAGCCATTTTTGCACTATTTCATTCTTCAATTGCTGAGTAAATTGTGTGATCTACTTTGTGAGTAGTGTGTTTTTCTACAGATCTATGTGCTCAAATATACATCGTATCAGAGCCTTGGTGGATACAACTCCTCTCCTCGTCAGATCTCCAGTTGGATCATTATTTTTGGGAAAATTGCTCTTTCCAGTACTGCACCAGAAGCGGAGAATTTACCACTTAATATCCCAAGTTAGGAAATTGTTGATCAAGCTTGCTTGATCAACTATGCTGGGTGTGAAGGAAATTACAAAAGTGCAGACTATCGACCTTACTTTTTATGTTTGATTGTGTGATAGGTTATCAACATTTCTTATAGCATTCGCTACAAGCAGCCCTTTCTTCTCACTGCATTCGCTACAGTAGCTCAGTTCTTCTTATTACATAAAAAATGGCTCATTAAATAGAGCCTCTCACTCCCTTCAAATATCACTAGTGGAAGGGAGATATGGTGGCAATTCTCTGCACCAAGGGGCTCTTCAGACTCATAGAAGAAACAGAGGAAGAGATAGATTCAGAAAAAGACAAAGCTAAGTACATGAATAGGCTTGATGAATCCCATGGACACTTGCTCTTCTCAGTCTCTAGAGATATTTGGTTTGACATCCTAGAATTGAAGACTCTCAAGGAGGTTTGGGACAAGCTTTCCTCCCTATTTGATAAGCATGATGAGATGAGGATCCATCAGCTAGAAAATGATCTGATTACTCTCAATCCATCCAATTTCGAATCTCTAAATGAATTCTTCACAAAGTTCAAGAACTTGATATATCAGTTGAAGCAATGCAAATTGGAGAAGGATGACGATTAGCTCGTCATTTCCATTCTCACAAAGCTCAATGTAGACTACTCAGTCTTTGTATCCACCTTCGAAATAGTCAGGATCTCTACTCCAAATTGGAATATGCCCACTCTTAATGCCTTTATCCAATCTCTTATTTCTGGGAATGATAAATTGATCCAAATGGGGATTGTTAGATCTCCCAAAGATCTAGCTCTAGTTGCAAGAGGAGATAAGGTAGTGAATGACAAAGAGAAGCAAAGAGATGAGTCCCCTGTAAAGTAGTCAAAAGAATCTTCAGGTTCAAACAGAAGAAAGAAGAATGGAAAAGGCAAGGTCCTCTGCTCTTACTATGGAAGGGGTTTTCATTTAGAAAGCTCTTGTATGAGAAGACAACTTGAGGAAATGGCTCTTCTTTTCAAGAAACATAACATTTATGTACCTTCTAGCACAAGGAAGGATGACTCTAAAGAAGAAGAAGATGAATATTACCAAAGGAAAGGCCATGCACTGAAGGCTTGTTGCACATCATCATATGTCTTTCTCATTGATTCTGGAGCTTCCAACCATATGGCTACATCCAGAGAATCATTCTCTTCTTTTCAGTCCTTTAATGGATTTAGTATTCATATGGGCAATAACAGTAAATTCAAAACAAAGGGGAAGGGCTCTATCCAACTTGAACATGGAAGGTTCAAATATGTGCTATTTGTTCCCTCCCTAGCTTCAAACCTGTTATATGTCTATCAGATGACCCATACTGGATCTCCAAAGAGAGTGATATTTGGTCCTAACTCAATGGAGATGATAGACATATTTACTGGGAGCATCATAGCGAAGGGTACTACAAATCGTGCTTCAAAAGCATATGACTTCTCACATTCATGCCTCCTTCAAGACCAATGCACTCTCAGCAACCACTTGCAAGGGAAGGTAAAATCATTGCATCTACTTCCTTACAGCTTCTACTAGTATTGCAGATCCACCTATATCAATTTATGACCTTGAGATTCAAGGTGACTTGAATCTAGATTCAGTCCCTACTTCCAAACTGGAAGCTAGGAAGATGACTTGAAACTCACCTGATAGTCAGAAAGGAAAGAACCTTGCGCTATGTCATGCTATCTTACCTCCTTCAGGGAGATGCAATAGACTACCTGTAAGATTCTATATGGAAAGGGATCAATGTCACTACATTTAGAAGAATGGATATGATCATACACCTCTTCATTTAGCAAGAGACAGAGGTTGCATTCCTCCTTCCTTCCATCATCATTTTTGGAGAAGAAGGAGAAGTCTACATGCCAAGCCCCAGAATGCCTGTGCACAGCACACCATGCATGTTTCTTCACTACCTCGCAGAGATGAATATTACAACAACATATTTTCAAGATTTTAAAACTTGATACTTGATTCTACCTAGTTAGATAGAGGAGGGGCTTTTTCCCGTGTGGTTTTTTCCCCAGCTCCTTGTATTAAGTAGTTACTTTATTTTACTTGATGTAATGGGTGACCTATGGTCTCAGTTACCAGGGCCCATAGTTTTTCCAAGTTAGCATTCAGGGGGGTGTTAGGATTATTAGTCCTCCCTTGTCCAAATTTGGTCATATGTCTAGATTGAGAGTCATGCCTAAATCGGGAGTCCATCCAGTCTATTTATAGTCATTAACACCATTGAGTCCACTTGGCCTAATTGGGGCACATGTTTCAGTTACTTAGAAGTGTGGGGAACACAAATTAAGGCTCATTTCCATTGATTGCACTTGATTCCATCAGTTTAGGAGCCTCCTAGACCAATCCCTACAATTTAGGATCCACTGGGAGTGCCGAAACCATCTAAGGTCGATTTGGTTTAGTTAATGACTAGTCAAGCTAAGTTAGGAGTCAATTACATTTAGTTCTAGTCCTCTACATTTAGTTAGCGCTAGGTTTACTTGACTGCACTCATGTGGGGTGCATTTCTCACCTACCACAGTCAATTAACCTTAGTCAACACTGAATGTAACACTTGAGTTTTGTTCTAGAGCTTTGATGAACTCCGATTATGGTTTAGACAAGGTCAGTTAACTGCTAACTCCTCCGATAGTGATTTAGACAAGGTCCTAGTTAACTACAGTCAAGTAGAGTCTATCAGTTTGAATTTCCTCATGTGGATTCAAATTTCATGTGGCTATTAAAGCCATTTTACTTCATTGTAATTATTATCTGATTACTTTTTTATTAATGAAAGCATTCATAGTTGCAAGCCATTTTTGCACTATTTCATTATTCAATTGCTGAGTAAATTGTGTGATCTACTTTGTGAGTTGTGTGTTTGTCTACAGATCTATGTGCTCAAATTTACATGGTATTAGAGCCTCAGTGGATACAACTCCTCTCCTCGTCAGATCTCCAATTGGATCATTCTTTTTGGGCAAAATTGCTCCTTCCAGTACTGCACCAGAAGCGGAGAATTTACCAATTAATATCCCAAGTTAGGAAATTGTTGATCAAGCTTGCTTGATCAACTATGCTAGGTGTTAAGGAAATTCCAAAAGTGCAAACCATCGACCTTACTTTGTATGTTTGATTGTGTGATAGGTTATCAGCTTTTCTTACAGCATTCACTACGAGCAGCTCAGTTCTTCTTATTACATTCAAAATGGCTCATCAAATAGAGCCTCTCACTCCCTTCAACTATCACCAGTGCAAGGGAGACATGGTGGCAATTCTCTGCTTGATAAAGCCCATGGACATGGTGACATGAATAGGCTTGATAAATCCCATGGAAACTTTCTCTTCTCATTCTCTAAATATATTTGGTTCCACGTCCTAGAATTGAAGACTTCCAAGGAGGTTTGGGACAAGCTTGCCTCCCTACTTGATAAGCATGATGAGATGAGGATCCATGAGCTAGAAAATGATTTGATTACTCTCAATCCATCCATTTTCAAATCTCTAAATGAATTCTTCACAAATTTCAAGAACCTGATATATCAGTTGAAGCAATGCAAGGTCGAGAAGGATGATGATCAGCTCATCCTTTCCATTCTCACAAAGCTCAATGTAGACTACTTAGTCTTTGTATCCACCTTCCAAATAGTCAGGCTCACTACTCCAAATTGGAATATGCCCACTCTTAATGCCTTTATCCAATCTCTTATTTCTGAGAATGATAAATTGATCCAAATGGGGATCATTTGATCTCCCAATCTAGCTCTAGTTGCAAGAGGAGATAAGGTAAGGAATGACAAAGGGAAGAAAAGAGATGAGTCCCCTGTGAAGGAGTCAAAAGAACCTTCAGGTTTGAAGAGAAGCAAGAAAAATGGCAAAGGCAAGGTCCTCAACTTTTAATATGGAAGGGGTTTTCATTCAGAAACCTCCTGTATGAGAAGACAACTTAATGAAATGGCTCTTCTTTTGAAGAAACATAACATTTCTGTACCTGATAGTGCAAGGAAGGATGAATCTGAAGAAGAAGAAGATGAAGAATACCAAAGGAAAGGCCATGAACTGAAGGCTTTTTTCACATCACCATATGTCTTCCTCATTGATTCTAGAGCTTCCAACCATATGGTTGCATCCAGAAAATCATTCTCTTCTTTTTAGTCCTTTGATTGTCATAGTATTCAGATGGGAAATAACAGTAAACTCAAAACAAAGGGGAAGGGATCTGTCCAACTTGAACATGGAAGCTTCAAAGATGTGCTATTTGTTCCCTCCCTAGCTTCAAACATGTTATCTATCTATCAGATGACCCATATTGGATCTCCAAAACGAGTGATATTTGGTCCTGACTCAGTGGATATCACATATATCTCTACTGGGAGCATCATAGCAAAGGGTACTGCAAATCATGCTTCAAAAGCATATGATTTCTCACATTTCATGCCTCCATCAGAACCAGTGCACTCTCAGTAGTCACTTGCAAGGGAAGGTAAAATCATTGCATCTACTTCTTTTATAGCTTATAATAGTATTGCACATCCATCTATATCAGTTTATGGCATTGAGATTTAGGGTGACTCAAATCTATATTCAGTCCCTACTTCCAAACTAGAAGCTATCAAGATGACTTGAAACTCACCTAACACTCAGAAAGGAAAGACCCTTGTGCTATGTCATGCTATCTTACCTCCTTTAGGGAGATGCAATAGACTCCTGTAAGATGCTATATGGAAAGCGCTCAGCCTCACTACATTCAGAAGAATGTATATTATCATACACCTCTTCATTTAGCAAGAGATAGAGGTTATATTCCTCCTTCCTTCCATGATCATTTTTGGAGAAGAAGGAGAAGTCTACATGCCATGCCCCAGAATACCTGTGCACAACACACCATGCATGTTGCTTCACTAGCTCACAGAGATGAAGATTACAACAACATATTTTCAAGTTTTTCAAACTTGAGACCTGATTCTACCTGCTTAGATAGAGGGGGGGATTTTTTCCCATGTGTTTATTTCCCTAGCTCCTTGTATTAAGCAGTTACTTTATTTTACTTGATGTAATGGGTGACCTATGGTCCTAGTTACTAGGGCCCACAGTTTTTCCAAGTTAACATTCAGTGGGGGTGTTAGGATTATTAATCCTCCCTTGTGCAAATTTGGTCATATGTCTAAATCGAGAGTCATGTCTAAATTGGGAGTCCATCCAGTCTATTTATAGTCATTAACACCATTGGGTCCACTTGGCCTAATTGGGGCACATGTTTCAGTTACTCAGAAGTGTGGGGAACACAAACTGAGGCTCATTGCCACTGATTGCACTTGATTGCATCAGTTAAGGAGCCTCCTAGAAAAAACCCTACAATTTAGGAGCCACTGGGAGTGCCAAAACCAACCAAGGTCAGTTCAGTTTAGTTAATGACTAATCAAGCTAAGTTAGGAGTGAGTTACATTCAGTTCTAGTCCTCTACATTTAGTTAGTGCTAGGTTTACTTGATTGCACTCATGTGGGGCGCATTTCTCACCTACCACAGTCAGTTAACCTTAGTCAACACTGAATGTAACACTTGAGTTGTGTTTCAGAGCTCTGATGAACTCGAGTTATGGTTTAGACAAGGTTAGTTAACTACTGATTCCTCCGATAGTGATTTAGACAAGGTCCTAGTTACCTACAGTCAAGTAGAGTCTATCAATTCAAATTTCCTCATGTGGATTCGAATTTCATGTGGCTATTAAAGCCATTTTACTTCATTGTAATTATTATCTGATTAATTTTTGGTTAATGAAAGCATTCACAGCTGCAAGCCATTTTTTCATTGTTTCATTCTTCAATTGCTGGGTAAATTGTGTGATCTACTTTGTGAGTTGTGTGTTTGTCTATAGATCTATGTGCTCAAATTTACAAAGAGAAAGGGAAGTCTCCTGCCAAGAAGTCCATCACACTAAGGAGTGGGAGAAGAAGGAGGAGGGCCATTTCTTCAGCAGCAGCAGCAGAACAGCCTCCCTCCTCTTCCAAGACCAAGAAGGTAAAAAGGAACTTGGATTTCAGTGATAAGGGAAACACACAATGAAAATATCCTAAATATACCCTACTTAGATTCTGAAGAAGAGCAAGAAGAAGGTGCAGACCTAGCTCTGCAAATTGTACCAGTGTCTGAAGCACTACCATCCCCCACACCACAGGAGCAAGAGGAAACAACAGAGAAGGCTTCCTTCAGCAAGCCTAAAACTTAAAATATCAATTAGTTACTGAGGTAAATTTATGAGATGGATATTTTGGAAAGAGAAATAAAGAAAAATAATGAAATATTGACCAGTGGGAACAAGCTACTACATAAGTCATACTTGGAGCAGAGAGAAATATATATCTTCTTTAAAAGGTTGAATACAAGGTACCTAAAGGACAATACTAGATTATATAGAATGGTTAGGCTCCAAAGGCTGCAGATGAAGGAGTCCAAAGAAAACCCTAGCAGCCACCCCACCTTGGAAACCCTAGTTGAAGCAACAGTTGGTCTCCAACCTCCTGAAACTAGCTAGGGTGTTGTTAACACTCCTAGCACGAATCCTGCAGAAGAAGAAAGCTAAACAAATAAGCCTAAAAAGACATTTTTGAGAAAAACCCAATATTTTTTGCAAAATAGGGCTTTCGGTGGCTTAGGGGGATGCTGGGGTAGTCCTTTAGCCACCGAAAGTGCCACTTTCGGTAGCTAATGGTTCCAATAGGATGGATTCTTAACCACCAAAAGTGGACAGATGCTTGAAAACAAATTTTGGCATATAGGACCAGTTTTGGGAGACTATAGATGGCTCAGGTATATAGTTTTAAGATGAAGGGCGTAGATGAAAGCATTAGAAAAGGGTCTCTTTCAATTCTACTATGACATAACATCGCAAAGGGCCACCAACGCCTACCTGGTAGAAGAAATCAGTGGCTTAACTAGCAAAGAGCAGTAGCAGTAACTATCAAAAGTTACCTCAGTTATTTGAAAGTTCATTTGTTGGACTAATTCTTTAGTTAATTTATCCAAGTAGTTAATTAGGGTTTTAAAACCTAATTTGCAAA
The DNA here is from genome assembly GCA_001517045.1 of Pseudotsuga menziesii. Classification (NCBI taxonomy): domain Eukaryota; kingdom Viridiplantae; phylum Streptophyta; class Pinopsida; order Pinales; family Pinaceae; genus Pseudotsuga; species Pseudotsuga menziesii. Next base: position 237,380 of record LPNX010907557.1, read on the forward strand.
AAACTATTATTTTTGTTTATTTTTGTAAAAACAAATCCAAGTTTTCAAAATCTATATATTTTGTAAAGGCTATAAAGCCTAAAACTAATTTTATGAAAAGGGTTCGACTTTGGGGACTTATGTACCTATACTATTGTCAGCTTCTCATTTTGTTCATGATTTAGTATAAGCTCTTTGGTTATCATTTTGTCCAGTTTCCATTTCTATCTTTTCTGTGCTTATGCTTGAATGTGTATTCAGGTTACATTTAAGTTAATCAATGACTAATAGCTGTCACCCTATTAGGATGTTGATGTCAATTGAATTATAAGTACCATCCTTATCATGATATAGCCATTTATATGCATCTATTTTGTGTGTAAATCTGCAAGCCTGATGAGTTCTCCATCCCTGCACCTTATTGTTAACCTATGAATAGTGGTAGCTAAAGCCTTGTACCTGAATGAGTTTCATGCATGTCTTGAGACTGGAAGGTCATATAGGTCACCTGAATTGATCCATATTAGAAAAAAACCCCAAAAACATTGTAAGTTACCAGGAATCCTCGAGCTGCAACCTAGAGGAGTTTATTGGATTGATAACACAAAGTCATTGAAAACATTTTTGCAGTACACAAACACATCCTGTCACACATATGAAGGTCACAACCGATTCACAACAAATATTGAATATTTATGTTGCAGCCATGGTACTCCCTTCCCAAGAGATGTAGGGGTTGACATTTTTCCATGTATAAATTATATTGTCACACTTACCCATGGACGAGTTCCATGTATTGCAAACATCCATTGCACAAGAAATTTGAGGGAAACATGAGGCTATAACAACTCATCAAATCAAGGGAAAAGGAGAAAAGGACACATTACAGGAGGGATGTTTGAAAATGAGAACGAAGAAAGAGAAAACTGCACAAAATACGTCAACATTAAAATAGAAATAAGAAGAAGCCACACAAGGTGATATTAGGTTGAAAATGGAAGTGGAGGAAATAAAACAGAAGAACTCAAAACTACATAAGGCCATAGGAAAAGTAAATAATACACTCCTACAAATTCAAATAGGCAAATAAAATTCTCTAGAATAAAAAGCAATAAAGATAGGTTAGGCCATTGAAGGCCTATGTACCAAGATCGAGGATATTGCATTAAAGAAACCACCAGGAACTCTTCCTAAGGGCAGAGTAGAGTGTGAGAATAGATAAGAAGGAATGAATATTGTGAATGGTAATAATACTATCTTGGAGCTAAAGTATGAAAAGTTACATGAATGAATTTCTTAGTTATGGGGAAAGTTTGTCGCAGATGAGCAATTGAAGGAAGCATATCCAAGGATACAAATTCCATAAGAGTTGGAACAAAAGATGCGTGATACCTTGAATTTTCTACTAGTAATGGAAAAGAAGGGGAAAATGGGAGATACAAATTACAATATATGAAAGTAAGTAGGACCAAGGATGAATCACAAAAGATAGCCAAAAGAATTGAACCATTGCAAGAAGAAACATTTCTGATCAGAGAACAATTTGTACAAGTATAAGGGGAATTCAAGGAAGTTGTTAATGAATGTAAAAAAACCTTGAAGTCATCTACCAATGAGCAGGCCAAAGAAGATATTTTCGTAAAAAAAGTTAGAAATGAAGGAAAATTTTGCAACGACACAGAAAGCTCTACAAAAATTCACAATAATAGTGCAACCAAAAAAGAAAACAAAAAAGAAAACTTTCAGATACACAACATTATGTAGCATAAATTGAGGGGGATAAATTATGAATCCTAACACTAGTACAAAAAGAGAGATAAGTGACAAGGATACCAAAAAAATTGGTCATCACAAACTTTTCACGGTATAAATAACGAAAATTAAGAAATTCTTAGTGAACTTACTAAAAATGACCAAGATAAATGACCAATTTTCTGAGGCGATAAGAATTAAATTAAAAATGATCACATAACAATTGGTCATTTAATTGGTTATTTTTAGTTGTTTCACTTCAACAATGGAAAATTACAATTATGACACTGAATTTGTACAATTTACTAAATTCTAACACTCTAGATGGATTAAGAGACCACCTATTACGGGGTCTCTTAATCCACATGTAGTGTTATAATTTAGTAAATTGTAGACCCCTCATGTGTCACATCTCAACATTAATGCATGAAGCATATTTACACCGCTTACATTAACGACCTTAGATATAGTCTTTTCTTCTTAGAGAAAAAGCAATTTTCTTATAAGCTTTACATCCTTCCCAATGTATGATAATTAATTTTCAATACATATTTGGTACAAGCATAAATAAAAACCATCCCAACATGAGTTATCACAAGTACCACATAACTAAACTGAAAATGACCACATAACATTCGTCAAATATTCGATCATTTTCAGTTGTGTCACTCTGACAATGAAAACGTTACTATTTTGAGAATGAATTTGTACCAACAATTTTAAAATTTAGTAAATTGTAGACTCCCTCATTTGTCACAGCTTAGCAATAAAGACAAAATTAGTGTTATTGATCATGACGACGCCTTACTGAGACACCAAATTGATGATGTGTTGATGACTAGCGTCATAATTATAATACCCATCTATGTAACCCACAACAATATTTTTGTAACCATGTATATATTCATGGTGATCATTAATATAGTATATTAATATCAATATCAGAATATATAAACACATACACTCAAGAAATCTATTATGGACAAGAATATTTTCACTTCTTACATTAACCTAACCTACGTAGTATTTTATTATTTGAGTAGAAGAAAGTTGCTTAGATTTACATCCTTCCCAAGGTATCTATACAAAGACATCTATGGTACAAGCATTAATAAAAAACATTGCAAGATGAGATATCGAAAGTATCACCTTATCCTAGACCATCACAATAAAAACTATATCCAAAACTTCTTTATTATTTGACATTAGCTTCAAACCACATCACACATCCCAAACAACATTAACTAGAATCAATATGGATGTATCCAAACCTAGACAAAATATATAAACAAAAGGATTTATAGAAACATTTATATGTTATATAAACAATATATAATATGAACATCTATGTAATATAATCCAATTGTAAACAAAACATGAAATTAACAAATAATTTAATGTTATATAAACATATAATATAAACATGTAAACATAAACATAAATATTTTATATAATATATTTATAAACATTTTCTATAATATAATTCCAAATAAAAATGAAATTATTATATTGTATGGGCCTAAAATATACATGTTGAATCACCATAATTCACATGGTGCCTAGTCAGATTTCACCGTCTTGGCGATTGTCCGAACATTAACACGATGATAATCCCATAAGTGTCTTCAATTAATATATATCCTTCACAATCGAAATAAAAGTGAAACGACCACATTACCATGAAACCCTTATGCTTAGGTACTCCTCCATTACAAAACACTAACTATTGACATACTATGCAGACATACCATAATGGTTTATATATTCAATATTGATTGGTTGACTTCAACACTCAATGGTTTATATATTCAATATTGTTGACTTCAACACTCAATGGAGTTCATCCTGATTCTCATTATGATTTAATTGGCACCAATTTTGGGGTTTTCGAGGGATGGGCTCCAAATTTAGGTTGTTATAGCTGATTTTACCACACTTGGTAGATCACATATTTATTTCCATCCATGTCCCTTTGTAGACTCCTTGGATGCCCCCTTGCTCAAATTATACTTTGATGTCCCAAGAATGTCCCCAAAAAACACCTATTAATTCGTATATATGACTTTTAAACCAATACCTGCGTGTACATTGATATTTTGAGCCAATACCCATGTACATCGGGAAATGTGCACAAATACAAAAACTTTTGGAATTTTCCTCATAGAGCACCGAAAAACTTGACATTTGGCCTTCCATATGCCTATAGAATGCTTGGACATGACCCTCCATTTTCCCATTGGAGGGCTATATATTGTGCCTCTTGGATGCATTGAAGGAGGAGAATTTGGAGAGGAAGGAAACTATAGTTCATTGTTGCCTCACTACTTTATGCTTGAGTCTACATCCCTTTGTTCCTTTGGAGAACGCATTGTTTCTCTTCCAAAGATTGCATTTGCTTTGTAAGCTTGCCATTGAGATGGAGGATCGAAGTGGTGGAGGCCTAAGTGGTGGACTCGGTTTCTCCGTTTTGACAAGGTGCTCACAATGTTTTTCACTATTATATATATGTTTTTCTTAATATAAATATCCATTTCTCATCCTTTACATGTGTATAATTATTAATATTTTTTCCATGGATGTAGTTATATTTGCGTATACATGATGGTTTATATATTCTATAGTAGGACTAACACTTTGATATATAGCATGCTTGTCTTGTTTGATGTTGTTGAGAGTGAATTGTAAATACAAGCATGTTGGAAAATATCAACAGGGATCAACATCAACATCAACCGTCTGTAATAAGGTATGCTTCATATCCCTTAGTGTTAGATGTATTTATTTATTTTGCATATTGGAATGGATTCATTTATCGTGTCATTAAGTTTGTTCTCATCTACCCCAAGCCATAGGAAGTTTCTCTCCGTAAACGTTGATATTGGATCTATATGTTGATGATTTATTCCTCACTAGAGAGAAAAGATTGATTGATTGGTGCAAGAGGGAGCTCACATATAAGTTTGAGATGATGAAATTAGGTTTGATGCACCACTTCATTGGCCGTGATATTTGGCATAGGAAAGATGAGATATTTCTATCTCAAGGGAATTAGATTGTTTATATATTGCATAGGTTTGGCATCGTGGATTGCGAATCCATGAGTACTTTGATGGTTTCCAATTTTAGTTAACATCATGAGTCTAATACTCGATAGGATCTAGTGGACCCCACTTTTTAAAGAAAGCTTACTCGATTGTTGATGTTATTGACACATTCAAGACCACATATTTATTATATAGTTAGGATTATGAGTCAATTTATGTCTGATCTAAGACAAATACACTGGGCTGCTGCTAAGCATGTGTACAGATAACATAGAGGTATGATTTCTTATGGACTCACATATTCCTCTATTGGAGGGGTGTTATTACTTGGTTATAATGAATCTGATTTGAGTGGAATCATTAAGTACCTGTTGAGGCCTGGAAATTCGCATGCAACAACAGAAAGGGATTCTCCCCAGTCAACGTTCCCAACTATCCCGTTGACTTTTTGGTATAGGGAATCCGTCCGATTTGCGATCCGGCTACCGTAGGTCAAGTAACAGAAACAAAAGGTTTTACCGGTTGCGGACCGGTCCACCGTGTTTTTGTATTTTGACTTAATGTATGAGATGCATATGCCTAATTAACCATGCAGGGTGATGAGGATGCAGGGAGCAGTCACAATGTGATGCACAGGTTCTTACGTCTTGTCTTAAGGCTCACAAGCATCTGTATCACATATGCAGCAATGAAATGAACTAACTATCTATCTACCTACCTATCCCCGGGGAGCCAGATTGTAAATTATTTGTGAGTAATGTGTTTTTTTCATGCAATATAAAGAGAAACTATAGTTAGTTGATATTTCTTTCCACAATGCATGAACGATTAAAGATATTTCGACAACGAGATAGCCAATTGTTTTATGAACCGCATACATTACTCATGGTGGTCATTCCACAAAACAAACCAGAAATCATTTAAACAAGAACATAGGTTCAAAGAGTTAGAACAATCTTACGGTTAATGGACACTAAGCTGGAAAACAAAATAGTTCATCTTTCAGCCATCCACAGCATAACATTTTGAAATTCCACCAATCTTTCTCCAATAGGCAAACCATATTTCTTTATTGCAAAGAGAAATAGTTCTTCTTACAATATCGCTTTTTAGTCCCACTGGGGAAAAGCCCTTTTTCCCTCTTAGTCTATTACATTTATACAAAAAGGGTGAGACTGTTGGGCTGCCCAAAGTGTCCTTTGGGATTCCCAACCCCTTATTTCCCAACGTTCTACTTTTCTTAAATGTTTTACAAAAAATAATTACAAATTAAAATAATGACCGATCCTTCATGAGGAGGGTCCCACTTGGGCGTCTAGAAACTTCTTCCATGACGCAGCATCAGAGGCAATGCCCTCAAATGCGCAGGGTTCCAAAAACTGAATGTTGATTTCAAATTTTATAGCCTCCACTCTGGCTGCGCTTAACCAAAGCTGGTCTTCCAGAAGCTGCACACTAACTGCTAAATGGCCTACTTCGCTTCTCAGAATCTAGTCATCAATGGCCTTAATGTTTTGTATTCTTACTTCTTCATCCTGATGTCTTTTCTGCAATATTTCCACAAATGAATTGTGGTCTAGGAAATCATCCAGCCTCTGCTCAGATTCTACCTGGCACCGGTTGTATGTAATGAGGACTCTCCTGAAAAATTCTGCGCAGGCTCCCTTTGTCTTCTTGACTACTTTCTTGAAATCCTCTGCGGTGTTAATAGAAAATTCTATTAAGTTGTAATCCCGCTTGAGGGCTTGTTTATCTTTTGATGGCAGCTCGGCTAGAGTTTCTTGATTTCTTTCCAACCTCTCCATTCTTGCAGTCAGGACCTCGAGGACGTCGTGAGATCTGTCCACAAAGTAAGATGCAGTTTCCAAGATTTCTTCCAATCGACCGTCGATCTGCAGCACTCTACATCTCTCCTCTTCAACAGCAGTCTGTAGCTACAGCATATTGGATTTTTGGGCCAATACATGCTCTTTGAATGGATGGAGGTTAACTTTTTGTTCTCTTGCTTCCTCCAGAGTAGTGGTCAGAGAAGAAATCTACTCTTGATGTTTCTCTCTCTGTTCTTGGGAGTGCATCTCACTGGCCTATAAGATAATCCTTTGCTGCTCTTCTAACTCTTCCACCTTCTCCTATAGTCGTTCCTTTTCTATCTTCAGTTCTTGATATTCTTTCTGTATTTTCTCCAGGGATTCTTGTGTTGTTTCTCTGACCTATGTTTCTACTTGGAGGGCCTGCAATTCAGCCTTAGAAGCCTTTATCTCCCTATGCATGTCTTCATACTTCCGCTTCAGCCTATTGTTTTCTTCTCTTTCTTTCCTCAGTGTATTTTTTAACTGAGCAGAGGACTTCTGGGACTACTCCAAGTTAGTCATTACCTTACCCATGTTATCCTCTGAGGCGTTGATTAGTGCAGCCCCGGCCCTCAAGGTGAATCTTGGATCTTGGTCTGTTCCTAACATAACAGCCGTATCCGTTATCATTTTACCAGGCATACCTTCCTCCTCAACGTTCGTCTATGTTCTCTTTATTATCCTTTTTGTTGCTCGATCATAGAAAATAGTGTTGAAGTCAGGGATTTATTCTCCCTTTTTTTGAACAAAAGGAACTAGCTTGAGGGTGGGGACCACAGGTGTGCTGGCAGCAGGCACTTGTGGGTCCCGAACTTCTGGGTTTTCCTTCTCCTGGGTCTTCCCTCTGGCTATCTCAGAAGCTGACTATTTTGTCTCAGTCTGTGTCAGCTTCAACCTCTCTACTTCCTGCTTTTGTAGCTCCTCATCGAGTTTTCTCTTCGCTTCTTCAGTTGCTTCTCTAGTTGCTTCTTCTGCTTCTTTAGCTGCTTCCTGGGCTTTCTCAGTTACTTCTTGGGTAGCTTTTCTTTTCCCTTCCTCTTCGTTGAGCATCCACCCTACAGCTTCCTGTGCCAATCTCTGGGCTTCCTCTTTTCTTCTCTTTGCTTCTTCCTCAGCCTTAGCTTGTTCACCCCCCTTCCCACCTTTGGTGGTGATCTTTTTCTTGAATCTTCTCTTCAATGCTGTCATGTTCGGGACATTTCGGAAGACATACTCTTCCCTATCAAAATGGTGGGTATACTCAAAATGCACCTTGTTTTTTTTACAATGTTCTGCAACTTTACCTTGGGAGTCATTTCTATGATAGGGCATCTCTCCAAAGTGGAACCTCTGCAGCTCTTCTACGAATTCATCAGCTTGTTTCACCCTAGTGAACCTGTAACTTCCTATTTTGAAGGGAAAGGGAGGATAAGCAGTCTTCTTATGTTCGAACAGGAAGCTGCCTATTCCATCCAGGAACACTTGTCTGACTGCCTCCTTGTGGATAATGAAATCAGTTGCGTATTTGGGCAGTAGGGAAGGAGCTCTCGAACCTCCAAACATCCTGAAGTACATGCCATTTTCGGTCAAAAAGTAGTCTGCATAATCCTCAATCACTTGCATCACCCCTTCTGACATGCAATCACACTCCTTAAGGAAAATGAGTGTGTATAGAGGCATAAGGAGGTGTTCACATATTTCCCTGTAATGGCTATGATATTTATGTGCCCACAATGGTTTGTAAGCAGCATAGACAAGCATTCTTTCCCTGTACCGGATGCACCTGAGACCAGGGAAAGGCTGGTTACATAATATCCAGTCTATAAGTATTGAAATCATATAAAATTCAGACATTTTCTAGGCTTCTCCTCCCAAGGCTGAGGCCAAGCAAGCAGAGAGATTGTTTGAGACAAGGTTGGCCCAGTTGAAAATTGTCTCCTGGGTTACAACATAAAAAATGATAGGTATCCATTCTAGTTTGAAAAACCTGCCATGAGCTCTTCTAAATATTATGTTGAGAATCAAGGCTATGAATCTGTATGGAGATCTTAAACTTGCAGTATCATATTCTCCTATTACTCTGGTCCTGAAATGTTTTCCAGTCAACATCATTCTTTTCATGGTTTCTACCAAGTCTATTCTAATGTTGTTTAACCAGTCATCAGATAGGAACACTTGGGATTCTGGCAAGTGGTAGGCCAGGGCAACATATCCAGGGCTGTATGCAACATAGCCCTATTTGTTAACATCCTCCAGGATCATTGTTGTGACATCTGCCCGGGGCAGAATCCAACCGATTACTTCAGTGCACGGGAATAAATCAGGTCTGGTGGCGATCCTCATCAATGGATATCTTTCTATGTTTGCATATATGGAATCTTCTTCTAAGCCCATGTCGGGAACCTCTCTTCGGGTGATCAGTCTATAGATTCCCCCCCACTGGTATTCAGGTTCAACGCTAGAAATGCACTTCGTGTCGTCGTAAATGTATTTTGTCTTAGTTACAACTTCTACTTCTGGCTCTTCCTCGACCACAAGGGCCTTCTTCTTTTGTCTCTTTGACATGGTGAGCTCTTCCTGCCATAAAATTGTAACATTAAGCCCTTTTGGCTGAGTGGCAAACCTGTATACATCAATGTACAATGTGCGGTTTATTCTATGTTTTAACATGAGAGCGATCAATCAATGAAGCAAGTATATGCATGTATAGACTAAAATAGCCTGACTAACAGAATTATTAAACCCAATGGGCAATGTTCAGAGACTGTGTTTATATCTAGCATGATGGAAAACAAGTTATATACATTGAAATGTGCAATCTACCACTATTGTAGGATATTAAACAATTCTATCAATCATATTCAAGATGGCAATAAATCTACATTAATGTGCAACAAGTCTCGGCTCTCTGCGCATGCCATGGTCACTTTGCTGCGCGGGAAAGACAGTAGCCACGTGGGTTTTATCAACTATGCCATGCTTACGTACTTAGGATCAACAAGCTAAGGGCAGTGGTACACCCTCTTCCCCGGCCCAGGTTCGACACTGATCATGAATTGGGTTGCACGGGACTGCGTAGGCAAAGTGGCTAGGGTTCGAGGATGCGGGTGATATGCAAGCCTCAACAAAAAGGGGCAACCACCAAATGCTACAGAAAAACCACAAAACCCTCCCCCTACAAACCCATCATCACACACAGGGTAGCTTGGTGCAGACGGCGTAACGGCTGCCTGCACCAAACCCCCATCTACTACGCGCGAGGTTGCAAACGGAAAGCCACGGGAAAAATACTACACCAAGGTTAAAATGCCCCACCCCACTGCCTACTATGATACGCAATCCTCAAAATATATATGCAATTACAGGGTCGAGTAAACTGCCCAGGAAAAAAAACCACCGTAGCAAGCATAACCACCAAACGCTCAACGGAAAAGGAAAGGAAAACGGAGCCTACCTGTCACTGATGCATAAACAGCATGTAGGGTTGGATGAATACAGTCAAGATCCCACAGTTGCCACCTGGATGCGGGTACTAGCACTAGGGTCCAAACAAGCTCAAGCACTCGACAGCACAATAGCGACAAAGCACGGCGGTTAAGAAATAACAATAAAAAACATAACCCCTCAACCTCGTATATATACATAGCCACCATGGGCGAGGAAAAGATCAGGCGGAAAACCACTTTTGGATCGGAAGCTGAAACAATTGTCCTTCCACAATGGCGGATGGCCAAAGAGTAGATCCAGCTGCAGAGACATGCATGGTGGGAAAAATCTAGAAGATCGGACGTCGAAAAGTTTTCTAATCGGAGGTTGAAAGTATAAATCCCTCCGCAATGGCAGCAGGACAAAACATAAAACCGTCTGCGGGGATAACCGTAATGGAACCTCAGAAGAAAAACCCCTCGGGACCATAGTGAAACGATAGCCACAATGGCGGAGCCACGAAAGATAAATCTATCCGAAATGGGAGAAAAGTTTGAATCAGGAAATCAACGGCTAGACATCGGAAGGCTAATGACCTCTGCAGCCGCAACGGCGGAAGCAAAACAGCTTTCGCAGCCGCAGCGGCGGGAGCCCGAGACTTATGGGGTCAACAAGGATACATAAGCGGGAATCGAAAACCAACAGGAATTGGAAGAGTTAACGGTTTGCTGTCCGCAACGGTGGAGGAAATAATCATAAAAACTTCTGATGCAAAACCAAAAAGCATCTGACGTAAAACAAAGAAATCGGAAAAACAATCGAAGTCAAACCAAATATCCATCCACAATGGCGGGAGAATAAATAACAAATCCTTTCGATCAAAACCAAAAAATCATCCGATTAAAACCAACGCATCGGGAGAAATTTCAAAGTCAAGACTCGCTATTTTGCCGCAACGGCGGAAACTTTAACCAAACAAATTCCCAATTCGAACGAGCTGGAAAGGCATCCAAAAGCCATGATAAAGTTTGATCAAGCATCAGAGGGAGAAACACAACAAGTGGTGAATCAGTTCAATCATAGGAAACAAAGAAGAAAATCAACTAACCCAAAGCAAAGGAGGGTCCTAATTTTTTTTGGAATTTTGGGAGATTGTTGCAGCTGGAACAATTGGCGGCTACTTGGTGAACCCCAGATCTCTGAATTAACTCCTTCCCAGTGCAAGAACGTCTGAATAAAATTTGAAATCTTCATAGATGTTTGTATTCCTAAGCTGGCCAACCTATACATTTAAATCATTGAGAAGTAGTCCATTCTTTAGGAAATGGTAACCACAACAATATTGTAAGTCTGAATAACTCTTTTGAGGCCTAATAAATGAGGTTCATTTTACCCGTCCTTAGGTAGTTTTAGGCTTGGACACCACAAGATTGTAACAGATAGCAAACAGCATTATCCTTTTGTTCCTCATTCCCATGCCAATTGCACTTTGGTGCCATTTGAACTTTAGTTCTTGTGAGTCCTCCATTTGCCTTTCTTACTGAATTTTAATTCAGGATCCTCTATCCCATAGTGTCCTTTTGTGTGAGCGGTGTATTTCATGTTTCAGCTCATGGACAGAGAGGATATTTTGGCAATTTTAGTACTTATGCTTTTGATACTTTGCTTTGATGTGTCTTATTTCTTTTGAGGAGTTTTGACTCTTGATAGCTTTTAGCTTTTCTGAAATTATGGCATGGGATCATTTATATATGATATACTATTTACCCTGCTTCCTTTCCGTGGGTCTTGCGCTGTCACCCCTTTGGATATTTAAGATGTGAAATGGATGGAGCCCCGAAATAGTATTCCAGACCTCGTTTACTTCTGAGTTATTTACAGGGGTTAAGTAAGACTTCAATGAATGCATGGCCAGTCAAGAACACTGCTACTAGAAGACATTGTATGTTTAAAGCCCAGTCTTTTGCTCAAGATTTTAGTTAATAAAGAAACCTGATGTCTCCATTGCAACCAAAAGTTTGCCTCTTTATTCAAAAACAGAGCAGTAAAGAAAACAACATTGAATCAAATAAAAGAAAACAACATCAATTATTTATGTACAAAGCAAAGAAAAGAAAAATTTTGCCCACTCCTGAATATCTTTAATCCTAGGGAGTTAGAGGGTGGGATGGATTATAGATATGAGATATCTAACCATGGTCTAGCTCTTCTATTTTTGAAGTTGAACACATGTCTACAATCCTACATTCATCCCTTTCAGCCTGAGGGAGTTGAAGGAGCTCAGGCTGATAGTCAATCTTAGAACTGGCTTTTCTTTCTGTAAGATATCTTATCTTAAGCTCAATCAGATAATTTCCCAAGATAGAAACATCAGATTCATTTCCCTCTCCTAGTTTAGTAACATTATGCTTCATGTAAGGCTCTCTCAAAATCTTAATCTTATTTGGGGTACCCGTGAGAGGCAACAATAAATGAGACCAATCTGAAGCAAAATAGCCTTTTAACCTGGCAGACCAATCTCTATTGAGAATAAGCCCATATCCACTAGGTATGTCAGCCATAGTAATGTCAATAAATTGACAAATCTTGTTGTTTACAAACAAGCAAATGAGGACATTTTTCATTTCTCCCACTACTTTGACACCTATGCTGTCTAATTGTGTTACTTCACAAAATGTGGACTCTGGCTGTCCCTTAATCTTTTTGCAAATCTCCAGTGGCATAACATTCACCGCTGATCCAGAATCTACTAAGCAATTATGCACATTATGATTCAGCATTTCTAGGCTCAAGAGAAAAGGTGGGGTGTCAGCTGTCTCTTCCCAACCTGGTTCTATGTCTTCTTTTCCCAGTTGGTTTTGAGTAGGAAAATCCTCTTCAAGCTCCCCAATTTCATTAGTGTTTTCATCACTGACACCTATCGGCTCTTCTACAGGTTTGATAGTCTCAGTGATTGGCTTGGCTTCCTGGTTGACCGTAGTGACTTCAGGTATTTTATTTTTAACATTCACATTTGCCTGTCTCTTGACATTCTTTTGCAGCCTTTTGATCTTCGAAATTGTTAAATCCATGTCCTCTGTTGATGTAGGTGTGCATTCAGTTTTAGGAGCGCTCTCTTTAGTGTCAAACAACGAGATACCATTCCATGAAAACATAGTGTCATTATCTTGTTTCTTCATAGTCTGGTTTTCCTTTTCCTCTTGTCCACTATCCTTGGTTAATTTAGAATCTAGCAGCTGATTCATAACCAATGTCATCGAATTCAGCCATTGAGGGCACTTCTTTTCCGAATGAGGTTGTTGGTGAAAAGTGCAGAAATTATCACCCCCTACTTCTGTTATGTTTACTGATGGAAAATTTGGTGGAGGTATTTTCCATTGGTTGCTATCCTCGCTTTTTTGGTAGTAGGGTTTGTGAGTTTTATGAGCTTCCCTCCCTTTCTCCAGATCTATTATTCTGTTGGATATATTCTGCATCATTTTCAACATTCCTTGATAATCATGTGATTGTTCCTCTTTAGGTCTAGACATCAGTAATGTTCTTCTATTGGTAGTTTTATCTCCAGGTAAATCAAGATAATCTTCTACACTTTCCCTTTCAGCCTCTACCATTTTTGCCTCTTCATAAGTCTCTACCAATGTAGGTTTGGCTTTCATCTTGGCAAACATGGCCAACTCGGGTCCTAGGGATGAGGTATAATATTCAATTAAGACTTTGTTTGAGGGTCTGTCAGCTTCATAAAAGTTCTTTAGGTATATTGAAAATCTTTGAGTGAAACTACATACCTTCTCATTCTTCTCTTTCCTTAACAAACCAAGACCTTTCATCAATGAGGCATGTGTTTTTTGGGCTGTGTATTTACTTCTGAAAACCCTTTCAAAAGTATTCCAATTAGGAATAGAATTTGCAGGAAGAGCAAAATACCATGAAGCAGCTGCCCCTTTCAAGGTATGAGGAAATAATCTACAGACAACATCTTCGTACTCCCCATCCCTTAAACCTTCTATCGCCAAATAGAAACTTTGTAAGTGGTCATCTACAGCAATCCTTTCCTCATGGTCAAACTTCGGTAGCAGCTTATCAAAAGCTTGAGGTAAGTTATGCAATGGAGGTGTGAGGTTCAAAGGTGACCTAGCTCTCCAAGCCGGCAGAGGGTTGGGCGGATTTACATTAATTCCAGCCATAGGCACAGGTATAAGAACGAGAGTCTAAACACAGCACAATGTAGGGTGAGAACAGGCTTTCCTACATCAAAGGTATAACCGAAACCTGTAAGTACTTGGGTAAGGTTACAAGCTTCAAAACATCTGCTGGTGGGGTAATCTTGGGAAAAATAATTTTCCACGGCCAGCCATTCACTGGCGGCCCTCCTTCTAGCGCCAGAACTGTTGAGGCCTAGAAATTCGCAGGCAACAACAGAAAGGGATTCTCCCCAGTCAACGTTCCCAACTAGCCCGTTGACTGTTTGGTATAGAGAATCCATCCAGTTTGCGGTTCGGCTACCATAGGTTTTACCGGTTGCGGCCCGGTCCACCGTGTTTTTGTATTTTGACTTAATGTATGAGATGCATATGCCTAATTAACCATGCAGGGTGATGAGGATGCACGGAGCAGTCACAATGTGATGCGCAGGTTCTTACCTCTTGTCTTAAGGCTCACAAGCATCTGTATCACATATGCAGCAATGAAATGAACTAACTATCTATCTACCTACCTATCCCTGGGGATAGATAGTTAGTTCATTTCATTACTGCATATGTGATACAGAAGCTTGTGAGCCTTAAGACGAGAGGTAAGAACCTGCGCATCACATTGTGACTGCTCCATGCATCCTCATCACCCTACATGGTTAATTAGGCATATGCATCTCATACATTAAGTCAAAATACAAAAACACGGTGGACCGGGCCACAACCGGTAAAACCTTTTGTTTCTGTTACTTGACCTACGGTAGCTGGACCGCAAACCGGAAGGATTCCCTATACCAAACAGTCAACGGGCTAGTTGGGAACGTTGATTGGGGAGAATCCCTTTTTGTTGTTTCCTGCGAATTTCCAGGCCTCAACAGTACCATAACAGAATATGATATTTCTTTCTTTAGCTTGGGTTCTTCAATGATTCATTGGTCCATCAAGAACCAAGGCTTAGTTTCCCAAAGTACTACTACAGAGGCAAGGCATACTACATTTTTGCTAATACTTCCTACAGAGTAGTGTTGCTGAGAAACTTGCTTGTGTGGTTTTTTGTTGAAATACTTTATCTTACAATTATTAGGTGTGATAATAAAAGTGAATTATGTGTCTACATTTTTCAATTTTCCTATTGCACTTAATGTTATTATAGCAATAAGAAAAAAATTGTTACAATAAATCTAGATAAGCAAAAATGGATGGCCACATGTTTAGTGATTGTCACCTCAAAATTATGGATTGACCAAGGATTGATGTAGGGCTTGTAAATAGACCTTTTGTTATTGCTCATATTCTTGAGAAGATAGAATACTAGATCGAAGTGGCTTTAAAAAAAATATTTGAATTCCTCTAAATCTTTGATAAAACCACAGTTAACAAGAATATATACTAATTATACAACATAAATATATACTATTAAAAATCAAAATTAAAATATAATTTATAATAATAATATCTAATATACAATCATCTTCAAATAAATCACTATAACCCCATCATAACCAAAATATTTATAAAAGACAACCATCTCCAAATAAAATAGATCAGTATAACCCTATATAGATATGTTAAGTGAGTTGTGACTCTATATGAAACACTATTTCAATAAATATTCATAAATGCGAATAAGATTAAACTATAACAAAAATAATGTATCATGAACTGAGAACAACAGCAGAATCTCAATGTTTGAAGATATCTCCAAGGGCGTTTACTTCACGATCAAAGATGAACGTAGCCATTCAGTATTTTTTACATGTTTTAAAAAATAATCCTATCGATTGTTGTTGATGTAGAACAGATCGCCAAATTATCCTACCATAAAAATATTAGAATAAAGAAATGAACGGAATGTGTTCATAAATAAAGAAAAGGAATTAGTTGGCAGGCAACAGTGACTGATCATCGATGAGAAGATATAGGTGGCTCATATCTGCAATTTGGACAATTGATTTTACGAATTAAAAGTATTAACACTAAATCAATAAGAAGTTATTTAAAAGACTTACTTTGCAAAAGAAATTCTTATAACAACTACAGACATCCATTGCACAAGAAATTCGATGGAAACATGAAGCTATAACAACTGATCAAATCAAAGGAAAAGGAGAAAAGGACACATTACAAGAGGGATGTTTAAAAATGAAAAGTAAGAAAGAGAAAACTGCATAAAATACATCAGCATTAGAATAGAAATAAGAAGAAGAAGCCGTGAAAGGTGATATTAAGTTGAAAATGGAAGTGGAGGAAATAAAACAGAAGAACTCAAAACTACATAAGGCCATAGGAAAAGTAAATCATACACTCCTACAAATTCAAATAGGCAAAGAAAATTCTCTAGAATAAAAAGCAATAAAGATAGGTCAGGGCATTCAAGGTCTATGTACCAAGATCGAGGATATTGCATTAAAGAAACCACTAGGAGCTCCTCTTGAGGTCAGAGTAGAGTGTGAGAATAGATAAGAAGGAATGAATATTGTGAATGGTAATAATACTATCTTGGAGCTAAAGTATGAAAAGTTACATGAATGAATTTCTTAGTTATGGGGAAAGTTTGTCGTAGATGAGCAATTGAAGGAAGCATATCAAAGGATACAAATTCCATAAGAGTTGGAACAAAAGATGCTTGATACCTTGAATTTTCTACTAGTAATGGAAAAGAAGGGGAAAATGGGAGATACAAATTACAATATATGAAAGTAAGTAGGACCCAGGATGAATCACAAAAGATAGCCAAAATAATTAAATCATTGCAAGAAGAAACATTTCTATTCAGAGAACAATTTGTACAGGTATAAGGGGAATTCAAGGAAGTTGTTGATCAACGTAAAAAAACCTTGAAGTCATCTACCAATGAGTAGGTTGAAGAAGATATTTTCGTAAAAAAAAGTAGAAATGAAGGAAAAGGTTGCAACGGCACAGGAAGCTCTACAAAAATTCACAATAATAGTGCAACCAAAAAAGAAAACAAAAAAAAAACTTTTTGATACACAATATTACGTCGCATAAATTGAGGAGGATAAATTAGGAATCCTAACAGTAGTACAAAATGAGGGATAAGTGACTAGGAGACGAAAACATTTGGTCATCACAAACTTTTCATGGTATAAATGATGAAAATTGAGAAATTCTTAGTGAACTTACTAAAAATGACCAAGATAAATGACCAATTTTGTGAAGCGATAAGAATTAAACTAAAAATGATCACATAACAATTGGTCATTTAATTGGTTATTTTTAGTTGTCTCACTTCAACAATGGAAAATTACAATTTTGATACCGAATTTGTACAATTTACTAAATTCTAACACTCTAGATGGATTAAGAGACCACCTTTTATGGGGTCTTTTAATCCACATGTAGTGTTATAATTTAGTAAATTGTAGACCCCTCATGTGTCACATCTCAACATTAATGCATGAAGCATATTTACACCGCTTACATTAACGACCTTAGATATAGTCTTTTCTTCTTGGAGAAAAAACAATTTTATTATAAGCTTTAAACATCTTTCCCAATGTATCATAATTAATTTTCAATACATATTTGGTACAAGCATAAATAAAAACCATCCCAAGATGAGTTATCACCATTACCACATAACTAAACTAAAAATGACCACATAACATTCATCACATATTCGATCATTTTCATTTGTGTCACTCCAACAATGAAAACGTTACTATTTTTACAATGAATTTGTACAAATTTGATAATAAATTTGTACAAATTTGACAATGAATTTATACCTACAATTTTAAAATTTAGTAAATTGTAGACTCCCTCATTTGTCACAGCTTAGCAATGAATACCAAATTAGTGTTATTGATCATGACGACGTCTTACTTAGACACCAAATTGATGATGTGTTGATGACTAGCGTCATAATTATAATACCCATCTATGTAACCCACAACAATAATTTTGTAACCATGTATATATTCATGATGATCATTAATCTAGTATATCAATATCAGAATATATAAACACATAACCTCAAGAAATCTATTATGGATAGGAATATTTTCACTTCTTACATTAACCTACGTAGTATTTTATTGTTGGAGCAGCAGCGAGTTGCTTAGATTTACATCCTTCCCAAGGTATCTATACCAAGACATCTATGGTACAAGCATTAATAAAAAACATCGCAAGATGAGATATCGCAAGTATCACCTTGTCCTAGACCATCACAATAAAAATTATATCCAAAACTTCTTTATTATTTGACATTAGCTTCAAACCACATCACACATCCCAAACACCATTAACTAAAATCAATATGGATGTATGCAAACCTAGACAAAATATATAAGCAAAAGGCTTTATAGAAACATTTATATGTTATATAAACAATATATAATATGGACATCTATGTAATATAATCCAATTGTAAACAAAACAAGAAATTAACAAATAATTTAATGTTATATAAACATGTAAACATAAAGATATAAATATATAAATATATAAACATAAATATTTTATATAATATATTTATAAATATTTTCTATAATATAATTCCAAATAAAAATGAAATTATTATATTGTATGGGCCTAAAATATACATGTTGAATCACCATAATTCACATGGTGCCTAGTCAGATTTCACCGTCTTGGCGATTGTCCGAACATTAACACGATGATAATCCCATAAGTGTCTTCAATTAATATATATCCTTCACAATCGAAATAAAAGTGAAACGACCACATTACCATGAAACCCTTATGTTTAGGTACTCCTCCATTACAAAACACTAACTATTGACATACTATCCAGATATACCATAATGGTTTATATATTCAATATTGATTGGTTGACTTCAACACTCAATTGAGTTCATCGTAATTCTCATTACGATTTAATTAGCACCAATTTTTGGGGTTTTGAGGGAAGGGCTCTGAAATATAGGTTGTTATAGCTGATTTTACCACACTTGGTAGATCACATCTTTATGTCCATCCATGTTCCTATGCAGACTCCTTGGACCCCGCCTTGCTCAAATTATACTTTGATGTCCCAAGAATGTCCCCAAAAAACACCTATTTATGCGTATACATGGCTTTTATACCAATACCGATGTGTACATGGAGATTTTGAGCCAATACCCACGTACATCAGGAAATGTGCACAAAGACAAAAACTTTTGGAATTTTCCTCATAAAGCCCCGAAAAACTTAACACCTGGCCTTCCATAAGCCTAGAGAATGCTTGGAATCGACCCTCCATTTGCCCGTTGGAGGGCTATATCAGTGTGCCACTTGGATGCATTGAAGGAGGAGAATTTGGAGAGGAAGGAAAATATAGTTCATTGTTGCCTCACTAGTTTATGCTTGAGTCTACATACCTTTGTTCCTTTGGAGAATGCATTATTTCTCTTCCAAAGCTTGCATTTGTTTTGTAAGCTTGCCATTGAGATGGAGGATTGAAGTGGTGGAGGCCTAAGTGGTGGACTCGATTTCTCTGTTTCGACGAGGTGCTGAAAATGTTTTTCACTACTCTATATATGTTTTTATTAATATAAATATCAATTTCTCATCCATTACATGTGTATAATTATTAATATTTTGTCCATGGATGTAGTTATATTTGCATATACATGATGGTTTATATACTCTAGAGTAGGACTAACACTTTGATATATAGCATGCTTGTCTTGTTTGATGTTGTTGAGAGTGAATTGTAAATCACGGGGTCTTCACTTGTTGACCAATATCCTATCACGTTAGTTCATATTGTGGGTTTTAAAATGATAAAAAATTGAACCAATATATTGTAGGTATTGGGGGGATGAGGGGTTTAAGGTGGGGGTGGGTAGGGTGGCTTTTAAGGATTGAGGTATAAAAACGGGTGGGGGGGAGGTTTTAAGTATTGGAAGGGGGTTTCAACAAAAAGAGTTTGGGTCAATATCTCTGGAAATTAAGGGTATTCTTTAATATCCCATTATCATATGTGCTATGTGAGAGCTTCACTAAGTGAAGTCCCCATGTTGTAAATACAAGCTTGTTGGAAAATATTAAGAGGGATCAACATCAACCGTCCGAAATAAGGTACGCTTCATATCCCTTAGTGTTAGATGTATTTATTTATTTTGCATATTGGAATGGATTCATTTATCATGTCATTAAGTTTGTTGTCGTCCACCCCAAGCCATAGGAAGTTTCTCCCCATAAACGTTGATATTGGATCTATATGTTGATGATTTATTCCTCACTAAAGGGAAAATTTTGATTGATTGGTGCATGAGGGAGCTCACATATAAGTTTGAGATGACAAAATTAGGTTTGATGCACCACTTCATTGGCCGTGATATTTGGCATAGGAAAGATGAGATATTTCTATCAAGGGAATTAGATTGTTTATATATTGTGTAGGTTTGGCATCGTGGATTGCAAATTCATGAGTTCTTCGATGGTTTCCAATTTCCGTTAACATCATGAGTCTAATACTCGATAAGATCTAGTGGACCCCACTTTTTAAAGAAAGCTTACTCGATTGTTCATGTTATTGACACGTTCAAGACCACATATTTATTATATAGTTAGGATTATGAGTCAATTTCTATCTTATTTGAGACACATACACTAAGTTGCTGCTAAGCATGTGTAGAGATAACTTAGAGGTATGATTTCTTATGGACTCACATATTCCTTTATTGGAAAGTTGTTATTACTTGGTTATATTGAATTTGATTTGAGTGGCATCATTATGTGCCATCACAGAATATGATATTTCTTTTTTTATCTTGGGTTCTTCAATGATTCAATGGTCCATCAGGAACCAGGGCTTAGTTTCCGAGAGTACTACTACAGAGGCGGACTACATTTTTGCTAGTACTTCCTACACAGAAGTAGTGTTGTTGAGAAACTTGCTTGTGTGGTTTTTTTGTTGAAATACTTTATCCTACAATCATTAGGTGTGATAATAAAACTCAATTATGAGTCTAAATTTTTCAATTTTCCTATCGCACTTAATGTTATTATAGCAATAAGAAAAAAAGTGTTACAATAAATCTAGATAAGCAAAAATGGATGGCCACATGTTTAATGATTGTCACTTCAAAATTATGGATTGACGAAGGATTGATGTAGGACTTGTAAATAGACATTTTATTATTGCTCATATTCGTGAGAAGATAGAAAACCAGATAAAAGTGGCTTTAAAAAAAAAATTTGAATTCCTCTAAATCTTAAATAAAACCATAGTTAACAAAAATATATACTAATTATACAACATAAATATAGATTATTAAAAATCAAAATTAAAATACAATTTATAATAATAATCTCTAATATACAATCATCTTCAAATAAATCACTATAACCCCATTATAATCAAAATACAATTTATAATAGACAATCATCTCCAAATAAATCAAATCAGTGTAACCGTATATAGATATGTTAAGTGAGTTGTGAATCTATATGAAACACTATTTCAATAAATATTCATAAATGCCAATAAGATTAAACTATAACAAAAATAATGTATCATGAACTGAGAACAACATCAGAATCTCAATGTTTGAAGATATCTCCAAGGGCTTTTACGACACGATCAAAGATGAACTTAGCCATTCACTATTCTTTACATGTTTTAAAAAATAATCCTGTCGATCGTTGTTGATGTAGAACAGATCGCCAAATTATCCTACCATAAAAATATTAGAATAAAGAAATGAACGGAATCTGTTCATAAATAATAAAGAAAAGGCAACAGTGACTGATCATCGACGAGATGGCTCATATCTGCAATTTGGACAATTGATTTTACGATTAAACCACTGGAGAATGCAAGTTGAATGAAAGACATGGGTGCATGCCAATTGTTTTGCAGTCTCTCCATTGGTTAAAGTTTCGTAACAAACTGTGCACAAAGATTCACCATCATTCCCATTCCCATTCGCATTGTCCTCCCTGCTGCTAATTATAACGTCTGGAAACCCATCCACTACCTCACGAGGACTCATATTTACTTCATCTGATCTGGCGTTATTATTGCCTATCTCTATACGTTCATGTAGGAAATTGAACCGATAGGTATTATACTGTAGATGTTGCATCATCTGACGCCAACGGAATATGGAATTCCATATAATCTGGATAGACCAGTGGGATCCATCGTCGAATTCCCGATAATCTTCTATCAATCGAATTACAATTATATCCTCTGCCAATCTTAATGTTTCGAGATAGTCTTCACTCACATTTTCATTAATTAGAGTTTCGCGAGTTACGATCTCTCCCCGCCATCCATCCTGCAATTGACCAATATCAACATTTTCTGATAAATTCTCTAATCCATAACGATTAGCAATCACACTCGACACCATTTGTTGTATATTTTCTTGATCTTCAATTCTGTTGGTTTCGGTGGTGGTTGTGACGGCCTCCACTGGGCTCGAAATAACATTTAGCACGCCCTCCACACAACTCATTACATTCAGAACTGTTTCTCTGTCATATTCCCTCTGTCGGTCCACTGCTTCCATTATTTCGAAATAACAGAACTCAAGTATTATTGTAGAAAATCCGGCCTACAAAAGTTCAGATAGTTACCACGTGAGAGTGCAATCAACTTCTATGTGACTGTGAGAATATTGATTTAGAGTTAATAAAACGTTTAAATATGTCTCTAGCAATACATTCTCTTTTACTTTTGTAGGCAACATTCGTTTTCAAGCATCGCATTTGCTCTTTAGCATGCATACACTTTAATTGACAATCAATAGTTAGTTAGTGTAATCTGTACTTTTGAAAAGTAAAGTTCATGGATTATTTCAAGGTGGATTAGTCTTTAGCCATCGATTTTTTTTAGGTTTATTTCGAAGGAAAAGAGAGAGAAAAAAAAAGTAAAGTAAGTATAATTCATTTTAATTAGATTACTGTGGATCCATTTAAACTTTCGATATACCATGGGGATATATTGAGGTACAAACATTTTTTATTATCTACATTTTATTGAATAGATTTAAATTTGATCCTTCTTCGTCCATGGCAGAGTTAGAGTTTAGATGGATATAGGTTAGTTGAAATAGAGGGATGTCACACTAAAATTGTAGGTGATTTTAGTTTTGAAGTATGTCAAAGGAAAAAAAAATATCAAAACTAGAAATAAGGTTAATCACAATTATGAATGATGAAAAATAATGTCTATAACTAATAATAAGTACATTGCAAAGTAGTC
The DNA here is from genome assembly GCA_001517045.1 of Pseudotsuga menziesii. Taxonomy (NCBI): domain Eukaryota; kingdom Viridiplantae; phylum Streptophyta; class Pinopsida; order Pinales; family Pinaceae; genus Pseudotsuga; species Pseudotsuga menziesii. Next base: position 260,787 of record LPNX010907557.1, read on the forward strand.
AATATCAATCTAACTTCTTGGGCCATTTGAATAGCCACACTTACTACCTTTGTCATCTTTTTATATTGATCATATGAAAAGGGATACTGAAACCAAAGACCATTCAAATATTTAACTCGAGATATTGCAGTAAATGTATTTCCCTCTCTTGGTTCTCAATATTAATAGTGGCATTCTCCAATATCAATCGTGGTGGCTTATGGCTTGTTAACCCCATGCCAGTTTCAATCCAATTTGTTTTATATTACCTCTTCCTATTGGTCTAATAGAAACTATTTAAGGAGTCTATTCATCCATTGCAAATATTACTAAAGCATACCTCGGATGTTCTAGGGTTAACGTTCTAGGAATATACACAATTTTTTCTACAACTTCAAGAGTATCATTGATGAGTCATGCATCTATCGAGATGTTTTATGTAAGCATCCATAGGGTCTTCAGTTAGTGAAACCATGTCATAAAGCCTTCCTTCACAAGATATTAAAGAATACCCTAATTTCACTACATATTGATAATTACTTACAAAAATCTTTTTTTTGAGCCCCCTTCCCAATACATTTTTTCAATTAAACAAACTTATTCTTACAATATATTCCTTATTGAATGAACCTCATAAGATAGTGCTCAACAACCCCCTATAAGTATCACTCTAGTTCCAATTGCAATAAGTAACTCAAGATCCAAGTCAACCTCATATATTTCCACATAATACTTGCTTCTTACTCTTGTACGAGAAAATTTTAAGAACCTGCTTACAAGAAAAAATTATTTGTATAATAAATCAGCAAATCCCCATGATATATAGGAGTGTGTGAAGAATTTTTTATCAATAATACATAATGCATGTCTAATTGTCTAGCAATGTTTTCACAAAATTATATAATATTGTAAAAGCTAGGTGAATCTTTAACTAAATTGTAGAGTATTGTAATAACAAGGGGAATATTCTACAATTATATTTTTTGTAAATAATCATGGCCAATATTTGATGGAATTATAAAATATTTTAAATCTCTTGGTTAATCTTTCAAAGAACTATAATATCTTGTAAAGTCTTCATGAATCTTTCACTCCACTATTAAAACATTTTAAAGCTTAGAAAACTGATTTAATTGTGACTTAATAAAACTTCCTAAATTATTTTAGTTCAAGTTTTCCTTTTCCATGTAATCTTTTTCTGGAACACCTTCCAAACAAAATTGGAGATAATTTTTTGACTTTATACTTTGCTTATAAGAACTACTTGTATGCTACTAAGTTCGAACTTCCTTAGATATCATAAAGTTAACAATATACATTGAACACTCGATCAAATGTTGAAACTCATGTACTCTACTACACTAAGTGTACAATCAATTTTCAGCGAATTATATGAGATGTAACCATCTCTTGTCAATAAAAATGAATCTAGCTACAAAGAAACTAATTATTTAAAGTACTAACTTTAAATAATAGCCTTGACCATATCTACTTGAATGTTTTAAAAAATATGGAATGTATGGTTGTTGTGCATACCTTATTATTAGCATGGAGCTATATATTTTCTAGCATAATATGTAATCAAAGGGAATAATTTGCTTAAGGAAAATACATAAAACTACCTCCAACAAGACATTAAAGTGAAATATAACACTCTTTTTATTCTATAAAATTTTCATATATAATAATAGAACTGATCTTTATCTAATTTTAGAAACATGCGGATGGACATATTCTTTCAATTTTTACTTCATATGATTTAAATAAAGGTTGTGTTAGTGACCAATACCACTTGTTGACTCACCTTATTATGTGATTAAAGAAGATTTGATGAATATAGATAAAAACTTAAACGCTATGTGTAATGCTCTTTTAATTAGTAAACCAAAATTATATTTGGATTACAAAAATGTGAGTCCCATTGGCAATAGGTCTCCTATGATGAATGTGTATGACCCTAGCAAGATAGTGTATATAAACCAATTTTCTCTTCTCTTCACAACTCAAAGCTCATTTCCCTTTCTGAATTTCAACAATTTTTTTTCAAATAAAATATACACTAAGCATAGTAGATTCTAAATAGTGAAGATCCTTAAATCATGCTACAAAGTGAAAATAAAGGAGTAGTCAACATGTTAGACGTTTTATACTTCCCTGTGATTTTTAATCAAAATGAGATGATTTTTTTTCAAAATTCTAATTTAAGTGTTCAAATCATGTTTCATAATGCATAAATGAATTCAACCTGCTCAAATACCCCAAGCGCACCCATATTATGCAAGTTTAACAACCACCATATTATGCATGTTTGGGTTTTTGTGGACCATTCCTAAAGAGGACTAGTTTACAAGCTCAAGAAGTCATTGTATGGCATGAAACAATCACCCAAGAAATGGTACAAGAAGTTTGATTTCTTTATGGTGAGCCATACTTATATTAGGAGTATGACCATTGTTTTTATTTCAAAATTTTTAATGGCACACTCATTATTCTAGTGCTATATGTTGATGATATGCTTATTTCTAGTAAGAGCAAAAGGTTGAAGGCTAATATGGAAATGAATTTTTATATGAAGGATCTAGGAGCTGCAAAATATATATTGGGTATTGAAATGCACACAAAGAGAAAAAAAATGGTAAGCTTAGGTTCTCACGGGAAAAATATGTTAAAACAACTCTTATGAAGTTCACGATAGATACTGTGAAAAATAATGGGAAAAATATGTTAAAACAAGACTTATGGAGTATATGTGAGAAAGATCCATACTCAAGAAAACTATGCTCACATGTTTACAAAGTCAATGCCATTAGAGAAGATGTTGTTGTGTTTGGCTTATCTTGAATTAAAAAAGAGGTGATGAATGGGCCTCGACTATGTATTAGGTAAATTGTTGTCAAGGTGGAGATTGTTACTAAATTATGACAACAAATTAGTTAATACAAATATTGTTTATTTTTTTAAATACACATGAATTATGTGGAAGTTTCTTCCATAACTTGTCGTAGTTATCTTAACTATGTAACACATCCAATCTTGAATATAAATCAATGTATCCCAAGAGGTGTGTGATATGTGAGAAAATAAAGGAAATCCTTGTAAAAATCCCCATTTGAAATAAAATTTCCATTACTTTGAAAAGTGGATGTTTTCCTCAACACTGAAGGTTTGTGTCTATAAATTATTGTGTTTGTGTCTTGCGTACTTTATGCCAATGCAATAGGAATTTTGATGTATGTGATGGTATGTACTAAACCTCATATTTCACTTGGAGTGGGTGTTGTGAGTAGGTACATGAAAAATCAATGAAAAGAACATTGGAAGGTAGTGAAATTGGTGTTTCATTATCTTAGAGGAACAAGTGACTATTGCTTCACCTTTAACACAAAAAGTGATTTTCTATGGGGTTATTTGATTGAGATTTTGCAAGTGATTTGTATAAGAGAAGGTCTACATCTCTTTGTGTCTTTACTCTTGTCGGTGGAGCAATCACTTGGATGTAAGAGCTTTAGTAAATAGTTTATTTATCCACTACTAGGCATAATACATTGCTTCCTCACATGCTTGCAAATAGACAATTTGGTTGAAAGGTCTTCTCCATGAACTTGGTAGGATGCACAACAATATATGTGTATTATGTTATAGACAAAGTGCTCTTCATTTGGCTACAAATCAGTTGATCATAGTATGACTAAGCATATTGATATAAGGTACCATTTTGTAAAACATGTTTACAAAACCAATGTCATTAAAGAAGATGTCGTCATGTTTAGCTTCTCTTCATTTGAAAAAGAGGCGATGTTTAGCTTCTCTTCATTTGTTTATTTTTATAAATGAGGATGATTTACATGGAAGTTTTGCTGCAATTCTCACTATGTAGCCCAAGAGGTATGTGATATGTGAAAGAATGAAGGAAATCCTTGTAATAATCTTCATTTGAAATATGGGAAAGGTTTCACTTGCATCACACATAATCACATTTGACAAATGTGGATCGAAGAACATTATATAACTGGAAGCGCTTAAAAAGAACAACTACATGTTCATATAACTGTAAGCGCCTAGAAAGAATAGTTGTCACGGTAACTATTATGCTTTGCCCTAACGATGTAGGGACAAGCAAAGAACTGAAAACCAAGAAAAACATATGTAGCTCCAAGATTATTCACAGTTACACGGGAGGGAGATTTAATTCGGTGAGAAATCATACCATGGGCCACTGTGTTCATGCAATTGTCCTCAGTGTTAATGAAATTCAAGAAGCTCATAGTATTGGAAACGAACGAAATCATGCACTCTGTTTGTAGAGAGGATTCACAATATGCACTGTGTTTGTAGAGGATTCACCACATGTATACTTCTGAGTGTGGGAGACAGAAGGGGTCGCATAGTAGGGAGGCCTGAGGTCAAGAAATTTACACCGTTATAAAACATAGGAATAAAATTCGACACAAAATGCATAAGGCGCATATATTATTGTTGTTGCTGCTGTTGCTATTGTCCTGCGTAACTAATTCTGCTTGGATTCCCAAGTGTCGACTTTGCTTTGGCGAGTTGACCATTTCATAGCTTTCAACAGGACTTTCAATCAAAACTAGGTTTTGAAGCTGTTGAGAATCTCAGGTGCATAATGTACCTGTGTAAGACGGTATATTATTATATTCCCATAGCTGATGAACATTACCTGTCCCAGGCAAGATATGCGTTGAATCCTACATGGTTTATCATCATTGTTGCACACGCATTCCAACCAACATAACCCATATACATATGAAAACCCCATATACAATACTCCACAGTATTGTATAATATCCCATATTCTTTTTGCTGGAGGGGGATAACAATACTCCTGTATAGATATTTGAAGGTATCACCTTCACGATATAGCTGACGAATATTTTTACCAGCCATGCTATAACGTAATGAGATGGATAATCGACCATACCAACATTGAAGAATGAGCACGATGATGTATAGTGTCCTATGGGGCTAGCAACCGAGATGTATACTAGACTAGGTGTAGCAATTCACATAAAATCGATAAATGACTACATTTTAGGTGTAGCAATTCACCTAAAATCGCAATTACCGTGATATTATGAAGAGATGGGTAGCAGATGGTAGGCGTTTCGGATATAGAGGCAGAAAGAAGAATTATCCACACATTATTTGAACCAACATATACAGCATACAATGTTTGATCGCTGAAAATATAATCAAACTTATTATAAATTAAATCTTACACGGAAACAATACAATATTTGTTGCATGGTTTCAAAGACTATGCAAGAGAAAAGTCAAAAACAGTTCTTGTTTTGAGAACTTGAGGTGAGATGTAATAGCTGTTATAGCGAGAGCACCCGTAGCTGAAAAAGCAGGCCATTCAAACCGTTTTGGATTTTGCAAAAAAAAAACACTGCAAAGAAAAAGAACCAATACATGACATACCTGTGCGATTTTCGATCCTCTGAAATATCGAAATGTCGGCAGCTGAAGTTGGGAATTCCAAGTAGATTGAAGAGAAAGAACTCCGAGCGGATAGAAGGAAAAGAAAAGAACTCCTAGCGGATAGAAGGAAACGTAGTAAATCTTAAGCCCAATTAAACATCGGGATGCTTTATATAGGGATGAATTGGTTTAGCGTAACAACTATTCCAAGAAATTGGGGAGATGTCGGCAATGCAAGGGTGTCGCTCAAATATTCCTAAATATCTTGGCGATCTAGTCACCAAACAACCCACACTTCTTTAAATTGGAGGCTATTGGCGACTCCATGAAAACTCCTTCCCTCAAATATGGGCTAATGGAAGGGTGTAGCACAAATTTCATGGGTGAACATCATCTTTTTCTTCTCATACATAAATATATATGGGAAAATTGAGTGGGTGTAATGGGATTTCTCTTTTATGATGTACAAAAGCACCTACCCTAGATCGTTAGGGTAGAGTTCAAAATGAAAACCACAAACAAGAATACCAATAATAATATTTTTTATTATTTTTCAAATATATTTTACAAACTAACAAAAATAAAACTATTTATATATTTTCTGTAATGTGGCCCACTATAGCCATCCGAGGAAATGGTCCCACAGCTCCACTGTTCGGGTCTTCACACTGTGCCAAGGATTGTTGTCAAATGGGGAATGGATCCAAATGGGTACTCAGCAAGCTCAACATACAATGTGGGAGATAATATGGAAATATATGAAAATACTCGCAAAAAAGTATGTTTTTGGAATGGCCAAAAAGTTCATGACTGTGACAAAAAAAGTTTTTGGGGTGGCCTTCACAATGTATTTATAGGATGGTCCAAGGGTTAATGACCCATGCTATTTTATTGTGTATGTTATTTATCTATGATATTTTGACCCATTCTTATTTTTAGTATTTTTTGGTTCTTTTTGGAGAGAGGGGATAAATCACATTAAATGCTCAACTTCCCTTCATTTATGGGAAGGAATAAAAATGTTTTGGACCATATTTAGTGGAAATTTAGTTGTGAAGGTCAAAATGGAGGAAATACTCGTGGGAATATGATGCATGACTATGCTTTAGACTATGGAGAGCTAGGTGAACAAGTTTTTGTGCTAACTGTGGGGTGAATAAAACTAATATTTATAGATCGTTACCATATAAAACATTATCCTACTTAAAATTCACCCATGGGCTAAACTTCTCTCTTAAATTTTTTCTTGGCAGCAACACCAGTTGCAATGAGACATTTTAGTTTTCTTATGCAATACTTATTCTGAGGTTGTACATCATGATTTGTCACAAACAAATGTTTAAAGAACTGTTTATTGTAGCGACACATACTCCCTAAACATCGGAAAGGTTTTACCCTTTCTAAAACCAACGGTAAAGTAAGTGTAGTCTAACCCAAGATGCCTGAGGGAGGGTTGCAGGAACCACATTTTCATAGTAGGAAGATGATGCATATTGTTTAATACTCAATAGCAACATCACCCAAATATCGAGGATTATAAGAAGATACAATGAAATCATACCATTAACCAGTTCTACTTACCATTATAATCCTTATTTGCATAAAAACATATTCATCTTGACAAAGATATCGACATACATTAAACGAGTAAATGCCACATTAGTTCGCATCATTCACATAGCAGTAAAAGACAAAAACCAATACATATCATAATAATTCATCATTAACTCTTCTAATACATCACTGATCAATAGAGTTCTAAACATACAAAGGTGAAAAGAGGCTACAAAAAAAATCCATTCCAAAACCATCCTTAGATACAATAACCTTCGCAGACGCGAAGCCTTACAACCCAAAAGATTTCAAAAGAGGATCTCTAAGACACATTTCTTCTGAATCAATTAGGATCCATATCGCCTAAGAGTTACAACCCTAACTCTAATTATAGGATCACTTGGTAGTTACAAAATGGTCTACTTAACCAATCACTAACTAATTTAATCAAAATCTATTTATTTGTCGAATTCTTTACCCTTCGCGGTTGACCTTTTTCCTTCTCGACGCCCTTTCTATCATTACCATTATTGTACTTTCTGCACTCCGACCCCATGCCAATAGCTCCCCAACACAAAATTGTGGGTCGTCCTCGAGCCACCTCAGATAGATGCTATCAGTGCATTTCGTTGTGCCTTTAAATCATCGTATGTTGTCTTGGATTGGTTGAAAACTTATCTGACCCACGCCTTGAGTGTTTTGCACTCTTCAACTTCTTGCTATGTGAGGTGTTCTCGACCAATATTTTTTACTTTCATAAATTCTATCTCCGTCTTCGTCATTCCTTCCATGGCCTTGACTGCTAACTATTCTACTATGTTCTAAAGTTCATCTAGGTTCGTTGTTTTTGGCCCTCTCTTATGATTCTTTAAGTTTTGACGCCTTTTCCACTTGCGCAAGTAGGGGCATCATCTTAAGTGATCCCCTGAGTGCTTCTAGTTGTGCTTCTTCTCAGTTGAGTTGTGCCTTCAACTGGTGCATCTATTCATTTTGTACCAAAATTCCCCAAATATATGTTACCTCTTCTAAGATCATTTGTATTGCATTCTCTACTTCCACAATTTTTTTTCTGCATCCTCAATTGCTTCTCTCCTTGCCACAACTTGTTCAAGCAGTTTTTGGGGTATCTCCCTGGCCTGTAACTCCTCATTTTCCTTTCCCGTGTCTGCGATAGCTTTACCTAACCATGGTTCCTTTTCTTAAATTGAAAGCATCTCTAGAATAAATTCAGGTGCCTCTTCGTAGGCCAAGGAGACTGCACGCTCCAATAGTTGTCTGCCTTCGAAAGACTTTTTTGTTTAGTGATTATGGCCTCTCGTTCCTCTTTGAGCTGCTAAAGCTCTACTTTAGTTCTTTGTACTTGTTGTTAATAGTGAATTATTTGATGGTGAGCGGTTGCTTCTCAATCCCTGATTTCCTCAATTGCTGTAATTTGAATGTGTGCCAACATCAATATCATGATCAAGTTCAAATCGATACCAATCAGATCATGCCTTCATAATGTGGCATCTACATCTTCATCTCTTCTCATTATCACCTGTGGTAAAATCTGTACCTGTCGCACCTTAGTGCCAATGTCTACTTCAACTGCTCTTTGCAATTCCCCTTCTTGCGGTATTAACATGTCGAGGATTTCATTTGTGATTGTCTGCACTAGCTGCGCTACCTCATGAAAATATCTGGTCACATGTTGTTTAACCTTTTCCTGGTTCTCATTTACCACATTAATTATGGCATCTATTAAGCTATTTGTTTTCTCATTCGAGATTCGAGTGGATCCAATAGCTTCAACTTGCTCAAACCTGCACTTCTTCCTACTGTTTCTCAAGCTCTGATTCTGTAGGTGTTGCTCATGAGGCTTCCTCCTAAGATTTTTCTTCCTATAACATAAACGCCCTTTGGTGTTCTCCTGTATCTTAATAGTGTACTTAACATTCTTACCAATTTGCATTGTCGGTGCCCCTTGCTTGCTTGGTGCCACATAGTTCGTAATTCTTCTCCCATTGACACTATCGGTCTTTATTTCCTTCCTTTTACTTTTGTTTCCTCTTATGTAGTGGTCTATGTACCCTCTTCTCCTTATGTCACCGTGGACCGCGAAAAAGTATGGGTCATTTTGGGTTTCCTTTATGAAGCTCATGACCTAGTGGCGCTTCTTTTCTCCCTACCTATCCATAGAGGTGGGGAGGCAATATTTGTTTGTTCTTGGACAATTTGCACCACCACCCTTGGCGACCCTTGTGTATTCATGCTAGAAGTGATATGCGCGATCACAACATCATTGTTTCTTGTCTTTATCACTCTTCGTTCTAACTCTTTCTCTCAAACTGCACAATTGGTGGAACCATACCCTTCGGCACTATAGGTGATTGGGCCCTATGTTCAAACGTCCAGGTTTCATGATAATTTCAAAGTGGAATCCTTGGAAAAACAACAACCATCGACATACATTCCTCCCCAACATAGGCTTTCTAACCATGTATTTTAGTGCCAAATGGTTAGTAAAGTTTTCAAGTTCCCTCGTAATAGGTAGTGGCATAATTTGTGTAGCACATATATCATCGCCAACACTTCTCTTTCTGTCATTGTATAGTTTCTTCTGCAGTGGACAATTTGTGACTCATGAATGTTATCGGGTGTTCGATTGATCCTTCTGTTGTTTGGGCTAATATCACTCCCATTATTATCTATGAAGCATCGGCTTGGACATCAAACTCTTTGTCCAATCCAAAAAAACTAATATAAGGGTGGCAACAATTTTTTTTAGAATATTGAGGCTGATATTGCACTCCTCGTTCAGTTTGAACTTCACATATTTCTTTCATAACTTCTCCATCAGTGCATTAATTGTTGTGTATCTTGTCATAAACTTCCGGAAATATCATGTGTGAATCAATGTATGCCTCAATTGTTTTAGTGTCATTGGTGCTGGAATTTCAGCAATTATCACAACCTTGGAGGGGTCAACAAACATGCCTTCCTTGTATACAATATGTCCCAATAAGATTCTGAATGATGCACAAAAGATAGATTTCTTCAGATTCAGTGAAATATGATCTTGTCGACACATTTCGAGCATTAATAGAGGGTTTGCAGTATGATGTTTTACCAAGCCATTGACGATCTAGTTAGCCATATAGACCTCTAGGAACTTATGAATGAAATATTTCAATGCAGCAATGACTAGACTTACAAAAATTGAGGATGCATTCTTGAGACCAGATGGCATTAGCATGTACTGAAAACATCCCCATTCTGTCACAGATGTGGTTTTCTGTTGATATTATTTTGAAATCCTTATCTGGTGATATCCTAAAAATACATACATGAATGAGTAGACTTCCTCTCCTCCTACTCCTTCCAGTACTTCATCGGTAAAAGGCATGGGAAACAGATCATGCAAACTTGCATCATTCAGTTTCCTCAAGTCAGCATAGATTTTGATTTTTCCAGTCTTTTTGTCCTAAACACCTATCGAGACGATCCATTCTAATTCTTCAACTAGATTGATGATTCTTGTATCCATAATTCATTCTAATTTAGCTTTAACAAACTCTTTGTATATAGGACTCAACCTATCTTTCGCCCCTTTACTGGTTTCACATCAGGTTTCAGAGGGATCTTCATTTCTTGCAAGTCCCCAGAAATGCCTTTCATCTGAGAAAATTTTGTCAGAATTAAATCCTCCAACTCATGTATTAGGTTAGTGACCTTCCCCTTTTATTGAATCATCCAAATATTCTCCAATCCTAGAAAGCCTTGGATCTTCCATTGTTCGGATATTAACATTCAATATCTTCGCTAACTGCTTGAATTTATCGAACGATATTTTAGGTACTTTGATCTCACGGTGTCCTTTCAACTTTGGAACATAAAATATCTTATATCATCCTCATAATCATGTTTTCTCGACACATTGTAACACTCCATTACAATTTGACGTGTTGGTTTCCATTGCGATCTCGTCGGTGGTCTATTTAGAACTATCTCCAATACCTTGTCTGTAATATCTTGTAGCGTACTACGGATGAATGGATTTTCGATTGTGAAACTTAAAGTATTGCAGAATCTAGTAGTAAGATCTTCCCAAGTTGTCATTTCTCATCACAAAAGGCTCCACCATGTCAAAAAGGCTCCTGCACTTATATCTGACCATAGAAGGAACCAATCCTACCATGTTAGAAAGGCTCTTAGACTCATCACCTCCCCTTGGAGGGAACCTCGATCTAGAGAAAACCATGCTTCTCCTTGAAGTACTTGAACTTCACTTTAGCCATTTATAGCATAGAATCACATCAGGGTTGATTATGTCCAAGGATAACCTGCAATCTTTGCCAAGACAGATTACATCCCAGGACAACCTACATGACCGTTTATGTCTAAGCAACCTATGAGCTTCACCAGGATTTTATGCTCAGACAACTTGTCCCACTAGCTATGCTAGAATTCCCTCTTTCGAGAGATCTCGATTTGAATCACATACTGGATCTTCACTGCTCCTCTCTGCATCATACACAAATGAAAGCCATATCAATCAAATCAAATAGTATTTTTCAAAACAAACATACTACCTACCAAATATCTCAGCAAGTGGAAACATATTTTTCCTCGGTTGTACTTAGCGCCATGCAGGACTGCTTCCTGCTACACCAAGAGATCACACCTGATATCATACTAAAGCAACACCCCAAACTGCTCTTCCTATCAATGGAACTTCTTGCCCAATTTGAATCCACCTAACCCTCCAAGTTAATGTTCTGATTTGCCTCATACTTGAGCCCATACTCAACTGTACCCTTCAGGTACCTCATTGCATGATTTGCAACCATTAGGTGAACATGTCTCAATATTTCATAGCAAAGCAAATATCTGGTCTTATATTATTCAGGTACATCAATGAACCAATCATCTGATGATACATCATAGCATCAACCGACTCTGATGACACATCACTCAATAGCTTCAGGTTCGATGCCATAGGTGTGGTCATGGCCTTATAGTCCATCATCCCAAACATCTTTAGGATATCTATAGCATACTTCCCTTGTCCCAGGGAGATTCCATCTACATTCTACCACACTTCTATGCCTAGAAAGTAGTGCATCATATCCAAGTCCTTCATCTCAAACTTGGTAGCAAGTATCCTTCTTGCAAATTTAATGAGTTCCTCTTTTTTGTCAGGAACAAGTCATCAACATATAGCAGGAGTATCACTGGTAATTCTTCCTTCAACCTTGAAGCAAACATTGGAATATGATTTACTCTCAGTAAATCCTAGAGCCATCATTCTTCTTGAACTGGTATTCTCCTTCCATTTCTTCTTGGCTACTTCTTCATAGTTGGAAGGTTCTGCATCAATGATGTCACTCAATAGTGTCACATAACTAGAGTGTCTTTGAGGCCTCTTTATTTCTTTGAAATTATCGTCATATTATTCTTCATCCTGGATTCTTTCTTGAACTGTCATAACTTGTTCTTCGGAACAAGTCTCATCCTTCTTTTCTTGTAGGTGATTGTACGCGATATTTCCTACAAGTCAAATTCATTTGTATGGTTAGAAACATTTCATAAGGCATATTCAAAATGGAAAATTATGATGCATAAAGATATAATAATGCAACTATTTACCCAATACAACATTCATCCATATCTCATGGAAATTTTTCTAGATGCCTTCCATCTCTACCAAGACATCATTGAGATTGTGCACTAATCCAATATGTTAGCAAAGAGGTTTCATTCTAGATAAGTAGCAATGGAGAGTTATATAGCACCATGAGCTATTTACCCATCACATGCATATTAGTAGTATATTGTCGTTAATGCAAACATTCTATCGAGCATAATACATCAACTGAATATAAACAAATGCATCACAAAACAATATCATGAACTGATAATTGAATACTTATCTTTATTTGTTTCATGGGTAGACTCCTTCTTTCAGCTTCACCATCTTCTTCATTCATAATAGCATCATTTCTTATACAAATTCTTAATACGGATAATATGTTCTTCAAGCATTGAGTTCTTCATATTCGTCATCGTTTGAGGTATCTTATTTGAATCGTGAGATATTGATCTTCAGTTGCTCCCATCTTCTTTTCTCTTATTATGAGTCAAGATTATTCTTGTGTGTGTTCTTCCCAGAGTCTACTGAAAGTAATCACTTCCTTCTAGCACACATTCCTTGAATGAATGAATCCCATGATCCTGGGAGGCCATTCAAGGTGGTTAACACAACTTCTTCATTCTCCACTTCTTTTTCTACTGCTTCAAGTTGTTCTTTGATTTGAGAGACCCTTGTAAAGTATGGCTGTATGGTCTCTGCATTCTTCACATTATTCAACTGGTTTCTCAAAGTCATCTTTCGATTTATGTTCTTCCCTTCAAATAACTTGGTCAATGAATCAAAACATCTCTTTAGGTGTCTTTAGGGAAGACACTTGTGGTATAAGGTGATCCTTGATTGAATCAGCAATGATCTTCTTGGCCTTGACCAAGTGCTTCTTGTCTAAGGATTTAGCCTCATCTCCCTGTGGAACTGGAACCTCTCTACTTATGTAGGTGTCCAATTTATTTCCTTCAAGAACTAGTGAGATCCTATACTTCCATGCTTGGAAGTTTTCAGCCTCACCAAGATTGTCATCAATCTGCTGTGATTAGTCATTTTGAAATGAGAACCTCAACTGTAAATAGCAAAAGATTAGATCTTATCGATTTGAGGTGTCCATCCTAGTTCTGGAGCTCGCTGATCTAGGGTTTGTCAAAGAAATCCTAATTTTAAAAACTTGGAATTTAAAACTTTTGACTGGATATAAATATAGGCCTCTTCAAGGAAAGCTATCCAATGTACTCCTTTTCTGAAAATAGCAGAGAGAAAATCTCGGAACAGGAAGACCTAGTTTACCAATTTCTTCTGCATAAATGCCTGATACTATTTCTGCAATATCTCTAAAATTACTACTCCTATGTGTCCAAAATTTTGTACTGAGTTAAATTCGTATTTCCTCATTCTGAAACCACAAATTTTACTAGAATTGGTTTCACAGATTGGGACTTATGAGAGTTTTTCCAAGGTGACTTATTTCAAGACTGTTCAACATAGCTAACTTGTATGGACTTCCATGTGTCCTTGTTTCATCATCAGGGTCTGAAAATTTTACCAAAGAAAGTACAGTATATTCCCTATATGGAACATCTTGCGAAATTTCATTTGGACATTTGTATCTCGAGATATAGAAATTCTCCCCTGAGGTGTCCTGTTTACGGATGAATCCTCGAGGATGCTGGAACCCTGATTTGGAGGAAACATATCTCCCACAATATAGCGAATCGAAGGATGAAACTTTTAGACATAGTACACTGATATTTTATATTCATCCTGTGAAAATTTTGGCCCGTTGCAATTATTTAATCCTGAGATAGAGCGAATGTACCAAAACTACCCATTTTAGTATTTTAGGGTTTTTCAAGCCCAGGTCAAACTAGGGTTTGACTTTCCTAGAGTTTTACCCAACCAAAAATCTCAACCTTGGTCTATAAACTTTGATTTTGATGAGGATATAAATCCTATGCTGGGCTCACTCAAAAATTATTCTTCTATAAGAATCCCTAATTTCTCGTAGAAAAAACTAAAAATGCCCGGAATCAAATTATGCTTTAATGGAAAGATGCGCCCTTCAATGGAGAGTTAGCCTAGCATCCGTTTGGTGATGGATTGTGGAGAGAGACCCAAAACGTAAGAAGCCCTAGATTCTACAGCTGCATAGTGTCTTCTTTTCAGGTTAACTCTGATACCATGTTAGATTTTGATCATTTAAGCAATACGATCTTAGGATCTTATCTGAGAGAATGACATGCACAGCAATCAATAACAAGAGTCAAGAGACACAAAGAATTTTTCTCGGGGAAACCATAAAGGAGAAAACCTTGCAACTTACTCAAGGATAGAATGAGCACCAATGGCAGCAGTAAAACCCAAAGACAGAAAACATGATCTCGAACAACTGTTCTTTCTCTCACTTGAGAGAGCTTCTCCTCTCTCACTCATGCGCCCCAGTTGAGTGAGCGTGTGTGTCAAATAGAGAGTCTCACTCTCTATTTATACTAGTTTTAGATGTTTGCAATTACTTACCAAGGAAAACATCTCTAGGAGAGTCTAATAACCCTAGTGCCCCTCAACTGTGGGGACTTTGCCCTCCGATCAACAAGGAGGGTTAAACATAACTCAATTGTGGGGACTATTTCCTTGACTTACAATGGAGGGTTAACCTCAATGACTTTACATGAATTTATTATATTAATGAATCTCCCAATAGGAACATTGGGGTATAATGAAATACAAATGATTCTTCCGATAGGAACATCAAGGTACAATATAAGATATACAAGTGAATACATTCCGAAGTTACAAATACATCAACATATACTAGTAATGGAAAAGAAGGGAAAAATGGGAGAATACAAATTGCAATAGATGAAAGTAAGTAGGATCTAGGATGAATCACAAAATATAGCCAAAAGGATTGACCATTGCAATAAGAATCATTTCGGATCAGAGAACAATTTGTATAGGTATCAGGGGAATTCAAGGGAGTTGTTGATGAATGTAAAAAAACCTTGAAGTCATCTACCAATGATGAGGTGGAAGAAGATGGTTTTGTAAAAAAATAGAAATGAAGGAAAAGGTTGCAGCCGCACATGAAGCTCTACAAAAATTCACAATAATAGTGCAACCAAAAAAGAAAACAAAAACAGAAACTTTTTGATACACAATATTACGCGGCATAAATTGATGGGGACAAATTATGAATCCTAACGCTAGTACAAAATGAGGGATAAGTGACTAGGAGACCAAAAATGTGGTCGTCACAAAATTTTCAAGGGATAAATGACAAAAATTGAGAAATTCTAAGTGACCTTACTAAAAATGACAAAGATAATGGCCAATTTGGTCACATGATAAGAACTAAAATAAGATTACCAAGATAAATGACCAATTTTGTCATGGGATTAGAATGATACTAAAAAAGACCACATAACTATTGGTTATTTTTAGTTGTCTCACTCCAAAAATGGAAAATTACAATTTTGACAATGAATTTGTACAATTTACTAAATTCTACGCACTAGACAGATGTTTTCCCTTCATAATGAGCCTTAAATATCTACATGTATGATTAATTATTGTTTTATCTTATTTATGCCTTAGTATTGTTATGTTTAGAACTCTATCTCTTGAATTATGCTAACACATCGTGGTTTCATAAATATAGTTCAAGCATTAAGAAGCATAGGTGTAGCAGCCCAAGTGGTATGAAGAGAAGATGAGCTTTTGATGTTAGTTGTTACTCGCCAGTCCCACCTCAACACTCTGGACATAAACAAAGGTTGTCATTCCATAGATAGCTGCAATAGACTTAGCTACGATAGTGTGCCACTACTTAAGGAATAGTTGCCACAGACAGGGTATCTCTTAATTGGTTCTGGATATTCATTAATGACTCGAGCAACATGATTCCCTATATTCTCTATTTTCCTTCAATTCCACTCACAGCTGTAACAGCTTGTTGTAACAAGGAATCCTGAAGACCATATATCTTCATGGATTCCCGATATTAGTGGTTGAAGGATATGATTGTTCATGTATAAATATTGGGAAACATTCTTGGCTAAGGGTTGGTTGATAATTGATAAGAGAGTGTAAGTCATGACATTAGCTGTAACTCTACTTTGTGATTCTAATATAAGGAGTAGGATTCTTTTGATTTTTGCATCGTAACATGTGTTACTTTTGGCGTCTCTGTTCAAAGGCTGGGCCTGCCTTCCACAGAGATTTCTGAGTTAATTAGATGTTTTGATTATTTTGTTGTCTGCTATGGAAATTTCACTAATTGCATTATTTACAGTTAGCTGCAACAGTAATCATTTATCATTGTATTTCCTTTGACAGTAATGTTTGCATTTCCCTTAAGCTGTAATCGCGTGGTGTGACAATCGACTGTGTAGGTTAGTTTCCATTAAGCATGTGTGCCAATAGCTGTTACAGTCGATCTCAGGTCTAGTTCCTTTTAATTACTTGTCTTTTCTAAGGTTTTCTAAATCAGTCAGATTATGATTTAGAGTTTGTTGAGTTCAATTTCTGTTGTTTCTGATTTATAGATTAGTTGAATTAAATTGGTTATGATGGATTTGCATATAGTCTAATAATGTTAAGATTTAACTTACTGCAAACGTAAGTCTAGTTCTCTATTTCTAGATTCATTAATTGCTAGATTTATATTAAAGGAAGTAATTGCATTTCTGAATTTCTAGGCGAGTAATTTAGATTAGTTTTAGCTATGAGAGAAATTTGACTAAGCATATAGGTAGGACCGTTAATATTTCATTCAATTGATCATCTACTTAGAGTTTATGCATAGATAGTGTGAATTATCTTTGAAATAAAAAGACTTCCCTAGGTTGAAAAGTTATATTGAGCATTCTGTAAGTTAGCCATAATTCAGTTGCATATAGAGTGACCAACATTTTGGTTTTGTAGTCGGGGAAGGTAATTAATAGAAATAGTAGTAGTTGCATCCATTCATATTTATTATATATTTTTTAAGCTTCCATGTTTTGGGTTGCATGAATACAAGGAGAGTACAATGTTTCATTCCCAGAACCCCAGAAATCCCCATAATACTAACTTTCCAGGTGGTCAAAGTCATGGAGAAATTCCATCCTTGGGAAGGAGGACATTCATTGATGATCTAGTTGAGAGAGCTAACTCTTCTACCAGAGCTCACCATCAGGGGTCGTCATCTGTCAAAAAAAGGTTGGTTACTCCTAGGTTGGAAGCATCAGTTTCCATGGTGGAGAACACAAGAGATGCTACGACACCATATGGTGTCCCCGTGGATATATATAGAGCCAGTGTTGTGGGAGGAGGTGGGCCAAAGGTGGTTTACCATGTATATGGGAAAGAGGTCACAAAGGAAGGGTGGTTACAACTTCAACAAGAGTGGTAAAATCATAGGAAGCAAAGACAAGAGAGAGTAGAGGAAAACATGAATTAAATTGACATGATCATGATGATGATGAGGAAGGAGTAGGGGATAACCATCATAATGATGGAAATAATCCACCTGAGGAGACTGTTTCCACACTACAATTCCCCATTCGACATCCAATTGGTTAGGTTCCCATGAATAACATATCACCATCAGTATTACCAAATTTTCATGGAAAATCCATAAAGTACCTACACGTGTTTCTTTCTGAGTTTGATAACCTCTTTCATAGCTACAGCTACACTTCCACTGAGAAAAAATTAAATCTTTTCCCAGCTACTCTGAAATACAACGCTCTATGGTTTATGATCCTGGGTGGTGAGACTATCTTCCTTGGAAAATACCAAGAGTATTCCAGGACCAAGGAAAAAAGGGAAGAAATGTTTAAGATGATCCAAAAAGAGGAATAAAGTCTGGAGGACTTCATAGAGGGATTTCTATACAATGTACAGAGGGAAGGACAAATTGACACGGTAAGACATGTGCTCAAAATCATCCTATTACATGGAATCAGAGAATATTGCCTAGATATGTTGAACTTGTTGGGTAAGAGGGATATCTTGAAAGAATCCTTTGAATATATTATCGAATTATGTCGAAGATACTCAAGGGGATCCTCCAGAACCAACAACCATGAAAAAGGATTGGATCGTGATGTCTTCATCGAAACAGGGAAGTCATCTAATGGGGGAGCCACTTAGGCATAAATAGGAAACCTTCTGGAGAACTTTAAAATAGAGATGATGAGCTCCATTTCCTCATAGATGGATGTCCTACGAG
Organism: Pseudotsuga menziesii; assembly: GCA_001517045.1. Taxonomy (NCBI): domain Eukaryota; kingdom Viridiplantae; phylum Streptophyta; class Pinopsida; order Pinales; family Pinaceae; genus Pseudotsuga; species Pseudotsuga menziesii. Next base: position 279,599 of record LPNX010907557.1, read on the forward strand.
AAAACAAGAGGCAAGTAGTAGAAGAATTTCCACTCATTGTATTCTGTCCAATATCCAGAAAGAAACATCCTCTAAAGGAGTGTCTACTTGATAAAGTGGAAGTATGCTAGCTCTGCGAGCTTAAACATGGCACTAAGGAATTCCCCTCACTTCCCGAAGTTAAGGAAGTCCTGCAGGAATCTACTCCTAATGTGGAAGAAGACTACTTCATGACTCAGAAGAACCCCAACAGCCTCAAAATCACAGTATGAATCTAGAACCATCACTTTTCGGGAATAACATGAATAATATGAATAGTATGAATCACATGAATGCACAATTTCCTTCAAACTATTCTAACAATCAATGGAATCCATCTCAAAATTTCATGTAGAATCATAACTCTTGGTCGCCATGGACACCAAAATAATTAAACCATCTAATTTCCTGGTCCCTTGGATGGAGGAACTCCCATCCAGGAAACCATTTTTCTCATAACTAGCCTCCTTATCAACAATTACCTCATCAACAATACGCTCCTCAACAGTACCCTCACCAACAGTATCAACAACCATAGCTGCAACTTCAAAACAATGTTGCACCAATGAATATGCCAATACGACCACAACTTCCTGCTCAACCTAATCCTAACACAAAAAATCATAAAGGATTCCACTAGTGTGAGACTTCCAACATGCTTGCTTACTCCATTACCCCTGTTCCCTGCCATTATATACACTTACGATCAAGAAGGGTTATGGAGGCCTTAGTCATTGAAGATGTTCCATCTTCAGTAATTGAAGCAAGAATGAACCAGCAATATTTATCCAACACAACAAGCCCCATCATTGAGGATGTTTAAAGTCCTACCGAGAAATCAAATAAAACACGGGGATAAACATTCATCGAAACATAGCCTACACAGTTAATTATAGAACCTCCATAACCTGCGCGAATGACACTACAAAAAACAGTGGAACAACCTCAGTTTAACCTCTCGGGAGAGTTAAAAAACTTATATGTCAAAATCAAACTGTTACATGCCTTTCATGATGTGTCAATCTATTCCAAAACAATCAGGGATCTATGTGTAAGAAAACTAGACAGAAAACCTACAGATCCTCCCACTGTCCATGTATTAGGAAAAATTTCCAAACTGATACTGGGAAAAACTCTCTTGGCCAAATATGATGATCTAGGGAACCCTACTGTCATAGTACAAATTGGGAACACTTAGATACTGAATTTTTTTGTGGATTTAGGCACATATATTGATGTTATGACCATAAGAACTGTATGAAAACTTGGGCTCACCAACCTTTTCCCAACCTGTACTATTTTAGAACTTGCTGATGGGCCCACCATAAAACCTTAGGGAATCTTGGATGACCTCATTGCCTCAGTAGATTCGTGGGAATACCCTATGTACTTCTTGGTTTTACAACAGATGTCATATCTAGGGAGACATCCACTAATCCCGGGAATACCTTGGTTAGCCACAACAGATGCTTACATTAGCTTTTGCTCAGGGTCTATTACTATCTCAGATGGGATCGAGACAAAACTTCTTGCCTTATATCCTCCAACCCGACCTAGCTTAGAAGCTGAAACTCCAATATGGATGGAGCTTGAGGATGAAGAAGGTGTTTAGCCATGGTTAATGATAGGGAAAGCCTTAACTTTCAAAGATGAAATAGAGGATGATGCATTAATAGTTTCATTAGTGAGCCAATATCTGTCAATAAACACATTTACCAAATCCTGAATAGTACTCTGGATTAATAAAAATAAGAAAATATTACAAAGGATATTTTAGCGAGTGACACCAGCATTATTCCAGTACTCAAGAATTTGAAAAACGTTTCAGTTGAGATAGAGCTGGGAAAAACACTAAACATTAATCCAAATCTCACTCCTAATGAACTGGAATGCTTGATCACCCTTTTGAAACAACACAAGGGATATTTTACTTGCGAGTACACAGATATGAAGGGTATCCCTCCTAATCTGTGTACCCATCACATTTACATTAAAAGTGACTCCTAGCTTGTGTGCCAACCACAACAAAGAATGAACCCTAACCTAAGGGACATAGTGAAAGAAGAAATCCAAAAGCTCTTGGAAGCAGGATTTATATACCCCATATCAGAGAGTGAGTGGGTTTCTCCATTCATGATAGTGCCAAAGAAGAATGGGAAATGGAGAGTCTACGTAGACTATAGGAAGTTAAACAAATCAATGTGGAAATATCATTCTCCCTTAACCTTTATCGATCAGGTACTTGATACCCTGCCTGGGAATAATTTTTTTCCTTTCTGGATGGATTTAGTAGTTACAACCAAATCCAGATCACTCCCAAGGACCAAGACAAGACCACTTTCACCTGTTCCTAGGGTACCTTTGCATACAAGGTACTTCCCTTTACCTTGTGTATTGCACCTACTACTTTTTAGAGAGATCTGATTGGGATATTTTCATAGATGGTTAATGACATTATGTCAATTTTCATGGATGAGTTTACCCCATATGGTAATGATTTTGAAGAAGCACTAAAAAATTTGTAAAAGGTTTTAGTATGTTGTGAACAAACCCAGTTATCTTTGAGCACTGAAAACTTTTATATGATGATGAGAAAGGGTTTAGTTCTAGGGCACTTCATCTTTTGAGATGGTATCCAGGTAGATCCATCCAAAATCAGGGTAATTGAAAACATACCCACTCTTGGAACACATAAAGAGGTACATAGATTCTTAGGGCATGCTGGTTATTATAGGAGATTCATAGAAAACGTTTCCAAAATAGATTCTCCTTTATTTACTTTGTTGATGAAGGATGTACAGTTTGATTGGAATAATTCATGCCAAAACAACATTTACTGAACTTAAGAAGACACTTTCTACAACTCCTATCTTAAGGGGAACCAATTGGGCTTTGCCTTTCCATATTTCCTCAGATTCCTCTAAAAATTCCATTGGAGCAGTGCTAGGATAGCATGAAGGTCATGCCCGATATGCAATTTACTACATCAGTAAAAAATTGGGCCCCACTGAACTCAACTATAGTCTTATAGAAAAAATAATTTTTAGTCATTTTCTATTCCATCAATAAATTTAGACACTACATTACTGGAAACCCCACTTTTGTGCACACTGACCATTCAGCCATCAAGTACCTGATAAACAAACCTGTCACAAATGCTAGAATAAGTAGATGGATGTTACTATTACAAGAATTCGATATTACAATTATTGACAGAGGTGGGAAGGAAAATGTTGTTACTGATTTTCTATCTCGATTTACTAGCAGTGATGACATCTTTGCAGTTGAATATTCCTTTCTAGATGAACATTTTTTTGTAGTATCGACTCAATCCCCTTGGTATGTAGATGTGGCTAACTATTTGGTTGCAGGAAATATTTCGTCACATTTGTCGAAGAGAGAGAAAAGGGAAATTATTCAACAAAGTGCTAGGTACTATTGGATAGATGGTCATATTTTCTTCATAGATCCTGATCTTGAGATTATGAGATATGTAAGGGAGGATGAATTTTTCAGGATCTTGAAAGGTTTTCATGATGAACCTTGTGGGGGACATTTTGCTGATAAACAAATAGGTGATAAAGCATTACAAATGGGCTATTATTGGCCAACAGTTTTCAGGGATGCAAAGAAGTATGTTCAGGATTGTGATAGTTGTCAAAGAATGGACCAACCTAACATATTAGATGAGATACCTCTTTAACCACAGTTGGTGGTTGAACCTTTCGGCAGATGGGCCATAGACTTTGTTGGGTCTATTAACCCTCCCTCAAAGAAGAAAGTTTACATCTTATTTTGCACCAATTATATGATAAAATGGGTGGAGGTTGTAGCTTTGGTCAAGGCCAATGACTAGGCTATAATAGGTTTCCTATATGGAGAAATATTCACTCATTTTGGAGTACCCAAGGAGATAGTCACAAATGGAGGACCTTACTTTGTGTCCTGCAAACGGGAAGCTCTATTACAGAAGTACCACATTCAGCACAAGATAACTTAACCATACCATCTACAGGCCAATGACCAAGTGGAAAGTACCGACAAATTAATTGAATATATCCTCACAAAAACAGTCAGAAGCCATCGCAAAGATTGGGTTGACAGACTTCTAGAGGCACTATGGGTATATCGCACCACTTGGCACAACACTAAGGGATTCTCCCCATATGAATTTATCTATGGTAAGAACATTTTCTTTCCCATTGAATTTGAAATTAAAACTTTAAAGAAATCCATGGAGGAAAACTTAAATCTAATAGAAGCTCAGAGGAACCGATTGGATCAGTTAAATGAACACAATGAGAAGTGCGGAGTTGTTGTGCATCAAACATAGTTAATTCAACAACAACGATCTAAATGGCATGATCGGTTCATATAGAAGAAAGTCTTCTGCGAAGGAGACTGGGCATTATTATATGATTCTACGTTCAAGAGGAACTTTAAAGGTAAGCTTCGAACAAGATGGTTGGGTCCATACCAAGTAGACAAGGTATTTTATAAATAAACAGTCCTCCTAGTCACAACCGATGAAGATCATATGCCATTATTTGGTAATGGTCATAGGCTGCAACTGTATCACAAACCAATCTCAAGGGACGCATTTATCTCGCATGTTGTAGCTGATGCAGAATATTAATTAATGTAAGGGCATGAGGCTCTCTCTGCCCCTGTGAATTTTTAAAAGGGACACTTTGATTTCCCATAGGAACTTGTACATAAATAAATTCGATGCTTTTTTTTATTTTTATCCTATTTTTTTTACGCTTGATTGGATTTCTTTGAAGAATCTATGTAAGAACTTACGTAAGGAGTAGCAGTCATGATTGGGCCTAAAAACCATGAGTTCCCTAATCTATTTTCATATTTTGAAAGAGCTCCTTGAAGAAAAAAATGAATGATGAATAGTTCAGTCACAGCTGTGACTCCGTCAGATTTATCGTATGTGCAACTACGAATCTGCTAAGCTTTTCCCATTTTCCTATTTTTTGCAGCTCTGAATCCACCAATTTTCATCGATTTCCCTATTCTCCATGGCTGTGACTCCGCCAAATTCTACATATTTCCCCATTTTATGTGGCTGTGACTCCACCAAATTCTGCAAATTTTCTTCATTTTTTGCCGTTGCGACTCCACCAAATTCCAAAGATTTCCTCATTTTCTATAGTTGCGACTCCGCCAAATTTTGTAAATTTCCTAATTTTTTGGTTGCGACTTCACCATATTCTACATATTTCATCAATTTTCATGACTGCAACTCCACTAAATTCCACATATTTCCTCATTTTCTGCAACTACAACTCCGCTAAATTTTGTATATTTACCCATTTTTTGCAGCTGCAACTCCACCAAATTCCAAAATTTTCCCTATTCTTCATGGCTGCGACTCCACCAATTTTCACCGATTTCCCTATTTTCACAGCTATGAATCTGCTAAAATTTTTCTATTCTGCTATTTTTCACGGTTGTTACTCCACCAATATTTTCCTATTTCCTTATTTTTGTAGCTGCGAATCCTCCATATTTATCTCCAAAACAACTGTGACTCCTCTAGATTCAATGACAAATTCTGTCATCCAAGACTTTGCTAGATTTCGACACACTTCACAGCTCCGATTATATTTCCATCAAGAATGAAAAGACACCTCTTGATTCACCACCGGTGAGATCATAATAGCACATGCGCAATTATGTTTTAAATTAATGGCTACTGAACTGTTATGGAAAGTCATGCTTCACCTTGTATTGCGAAGGTACAAATTCTGACCATTTACATGATTAGGTGTAAATAGGATTTGACGATATTAATCATGCGTTACCTTCTTGTACTCGTCATTAGACCCTTACTCATTTAACTGTCAATCTGCACGTTCGAATGAGTACTTGAGCTTATCACACAGCCGCCACTTTTTCCTAATCTGTGCCAAATCCTGTCAATTATACCCTTCCTTTAACTGTAATAAATTTCCTAATTTATCCAACCTCGACCTCAGCTGTTCATTGTAAATTCCATTTTTGGGCCTCTAAGTTATCAAGTTGATATTATAACTAAGATAGAGAGGTAATATGGGTATACCATCCCAACATGAACCTGTGAGTATGGAGGCTCCGCGTACTAATGCGGGGGTGTTTGCTATTTTTGAAGCAGTTGGCTAGACTAAATAATTTCAATGCTTAAGTGGTTTCCATATAGGAACAACTTTGTAGTTCTCCCTAAAGTTGATGGACACCCACTCAGAAGTCATGGTTCTACACATAGAATCTACTAAAGAGATTGTGGTCGAGGTTACTGGCCTACCTCAAGTAGGGAAGGCTTGGGTTGGATGGAAATTTTATAATGTAGCCTTAGTACAAGAATTTCTTGAAGCTGGTGAATAGCTTCAACAAGGAAGGTGGGAATAACACTACACTCATTGCCTCAGTCGTGGAATGAAGTGGAAGTATTCTTGAAGATATATATCACCCGTGAAGGTAGGTACTAGACTATTTACTTTTCTTAATTTCCTATATTATCTCATCTATGCCATAGGGCTTTACCCAATATGCCATTCTATTTGTTAAAATCCCTACATTATATCACAAGCTTCGTAACAAAAACCCGACATCCACTGATTTTTCTTACCCATCATTTCCTACTCAAACTGCTTATTTTAAGGGCCCTAGCACAGCATTACAAACCTAGGAACAGTTTACTATTCAGCCTCAAATAATTTGGGAACCTGTACTTTTGGGTGGTGTCCCAATAGAAGAGGAAGAAGAGGCACTTACAAATTTGGGGGGAGTTGAAGTAGAACACGTGGATCAGAGTCCCTCTAACTCAATTGGGGGGGGGGGGGGGATAAAATAGTGGCATATCAGAACCATAATAATCAAGAGGAAGGATTGGAAGAGGCTACAACAACACCAAATCCTATGGAAGGAATAGCTATTTTGGAAGCTCCAGTAGCAGAAGCTAAAACTGGAGCAGCATTGAATGTTGCAACAGTGGAAGCTACTGAGGCTGTGGGAGCTATAATGACAGAAGGATATGCAGAGATCATGATCATTGAATCCTTTCCTCAATGGATGGGAACTTTAATCGAGGAAGAAACTCAGATGACAGAGACAAGGGGAGTTATTGAAATGGGGGATATTCCTTCTACATCAGTTGCATAGTTAGAAACCCCTGTAAAATGGATGAATAGGAGAAGATCAAAAGAAGAATTAAAGGAATCACGACCAATAAAGATAAGAAGAACCAAATCCATCACAACAGTAGAAGCAGCATGAGAAATATGGAAAACATTGAATTTCCCATATTGACACCGTGATCAGAGGATGCTCCAAAAGAACTGGTTGGAGAAGAACCTCAAATTGAGGGAATTTTGTATGAAAATATCCCACTAAAAGAAGATCTGGAGGTTTTTCGAAAGGAATTCAAAAGTTGGAAGGAAGCATGCAAGAAAGAGGTGGAGAAAAGGATGCACACATTGGTAGAAGTTGCATACCAAGTGGAAGGATTACATCCTAATGGGGAGAGTGATGAATCGGAAAAAGTGTTCTGTCCTGAGTGTGGTGACATCTTTAACCAGTTAGGTTACAAAGTCATAGTGCATGCAATTGTGGCACAAAATCTTACACAAGCAATTGAAGAAGAAAGAAAGTCACCTATGGTGGAGGTGACGGGTGAAGATGAACTAGAGTTCGACATGATCCTTGATTTAGAATTAGGGGAGGATGAGAAATTGCATTCCCAACCAATAAGGGATATTGAAGTCACCTATAAGAAACCTCAACAGTTGGAATAAGTTGGAAGGAAGGGTGTTGTCACACAAGAACCTGTTGCAGCTACAACATTTTCCCAAAATTCTAAAAAAATTTGGACCCTCCTTTACTTTGAATAAGTTGGTTTTCTTCCTGGTTTCAGTTTGATGACTTCTGGTCTATGGATTTTGGAACGTTTTCCAGCTCTTTGGATTGCTGTCAATCGATCTGTTTTTTCTTCTTTAATGCTTGAAAGAATCCCATTCTTGATCGAGCTCATCGTTGTTTTTGCATATCTTTCAAGACCTTTTGAATCAGGAGTTAAGTTATTCGATTTTCCGTCGCTGCGAGTGGTTTTAGATTCTTCACCATTGTGGATGGTTTTGATTGTCCCGCCGTTATGGGTGAGTTTCGGTTCTTTGACATTTTGGGTGGTTTTTGATTCTTCATCGGAAGGGTTGAGTTCTCCCTCGTCCGACGTCGCGGACATATTTTCACTCTGGGCATCCGCCATTGTGGATCATGTTGGGCTTTGACTTTATCTTACCCTCCGATCTGCACTTTGAGTTGTCTTCCGGCTGCGTATCGGAGCCTGTTTGCTTCGTGTTGTCCGCCGTTGCAGATGGAGTTCAACTTATGAGCGCCCGCCATTGCGGAGGAGTCCAAGTTGTCTATCTCTGATCTCGGTCCTCACCGACACCCGATCATTGTTGTTCACGTGTTTATTCACCTCTACGGATGAGTTGAGGATGGTAACTGTCTGCCATTGTGGAAGGTCTGGGATTCTCGCCGCCCGATACGACCCGTCACACGTGCGATTTTTTTATTTTTTATATACGGGGACGGGATTTGGTTTTTTCTATTTGTTGTTTTCAGCCCGAGCTATCGTTTTCCCCTCTGCGCTGTCGATTCCTATACCCCTGTGGACTATCGTGCTAGTGTTCGCGTCCAGGTGTCAATTGGAAGCTCAACCTTCCTCGCCCCGTCAGCTTCACGTCGTTACCAGGTAGGCCATTCTCGCCATGCTTTGTTCCTTTCAAGATTTTTTATGCTGCGGTTAGATGTTTTAAGAAATCCCTGTTTTACATATGACCAAGGGTCCACCACTGTTTTGGTTTGCCGTGGTCGTTTTCCTTGCCCACCCGGCGTTTTGTACCCGTGTATTGAGATTTTCCGTTAGGTTAACTGTTTGTGTTTTGGGAAGGGGGGCATTTTCTTTAAGGCTCGCATTTTATCATTGTTGACCTCGACCTGCTTTTCCGCCCCACGCGTAGTGTATGAAGGCGCGGTGCAGGCGGCCGTTACGCTCCCTGCACCTAGTGTCCCCCTTACAATGATGAGGCCCAAAGAAGTTTTACGGTGGTTTTTTGGTGGTCGTTTTTTTCCCCCACGCTGGTGATTTTCCTGTTTGCCCGGTTTCGAGTTCCAACCTCTTGCCCGCCCCGTCCTGCACAGTACAATGGTTCTTATTTCTCTGAAACCCTAGGTGGTCAAGGGGGCTGTATTGTTGTAGTGTTTACGATTTGAAGGTAGCATCGATGGTGGTGCTGGTGGGAGCGCTGTGTGCAAAAAATTGTTATTGATGCCCGCAGTATCTAGCTGCACCGTTGTAACTATCTTTCCGCGAGTCGCATAGGCTATTGCCGTTTTTATCCTTGATAAAGCCATGTCATCGAAATGTTTGATTTTGGGAAAGATACATTTTCCCTTTGCTTTTAGGATCCATACATTTGCATTGCGAGTTTTTTTAATAGGAGAAATAGGACTGGGAGATGATTGCTCACTGTATTGCGTAGGATTTAGTTTTTTTTAAATAGTTAGGGCATTGTTGGATTGTGCGTACATGCATGGGTTTCTATGCCTACTTTCACTTTAAATGGCACTTTGCATATGATGTGCATATTTTGCTTCAATGTATTGCTATCTTGGGAAAATGGCATGTCACATAATAGCATAGATTTAATGCTATCTCAAGCATAATTGATAAGCTTGATATTATGCAACAGTGGTAGATTGTTCAGAACTCTGTATGCTTCACATAAATCAAGTCATGAAATATTGCACCCTAGTCTCAAGGCATTATAGAGTTGTGCAATGCATGCATTTGTTGCACAGGTTATTATCATACTAGACATAGGATAATAGCACATGGCACAGTATTGCGTACTAGTTTGATTATCCAGTCCAAAGGGCTTATGTCTTAATTCCATTGACTGGTTACTATCATGATACACTTAATGTCACAATGTTATACATGGCAGGAGGAACTTACAATGTCCAAAAGACAAAAGAAGAAGGCCCCAGCAGTGGAAGAAGTACCAGCACCAGAAACAGAAACAAAGACCAGAAGATGATGCCGAGATTCCAGGAGAACTACCAGCCAAAGATCATCAAACCCTCAGGAGAGATCACAGCCTAGTAGAGTTTTCCATCAACATTGCTGAAGACTTTAAGAAGGCTGTCTGAAGGACATAGGTAGCATGCTCAAAATATTTTAAAAGGTTCCTTAATGCATACAACCGCTGCCAGACAGAGGCTGAGCTTAGGTTTGAAGAGTTCCTGGATCATGAGACCTTGGTGGACATATTGTAGAAAAGGCATCAAGATGCAGAGGCCAAGACGCAGTAGATTCAATCCATTGATGCCATTGTACTGAAGAATGAGGTGGGCCACGCAGCCGTTAGTATATAGATTCTGGAAGACCAGCTTTGGTTGAGCCTAGCAAGGATCGAGGCCATCAGGAACCAAGTTGACAATTTTGAAATTAACATCCAGTTCCTAGAGCCGTGTGCTTTTGAAGGCCTCGCTACTGAAGCAGTAGCATGGAAAAAATTCTTTGAAAACCAAGCAGGACCCTCCTCATAGAGGACCGGTCAACTTTTTATTAATTTAATATTTTTGTAAAAGTTTTGAGAAATGAAGCATTGGGAAAACAAAAGGTTGGGAAGCCCAAAGGTGACTTTGGGCAGCCCAACCATTTGGATCTTTTGTATAAAAGTAGGAAGCGTAGAAGCAAAAGGGGATTTATTTCCCAGTAAGATTGGAAGGTTGTTGTAAGAAGAACTACTTCCTTTTGCAATAAAAATTACAGTTTGCCTGTTGAAAGAAGATCGGTGGGATTTCAAATTTTTTTCCATGGATAGTCGAAAGATGAACTACTTTGTTTTTCAACATTGTATCCATGAATCATGATATCGTTCTAACTTTATGACCTATGTCTTTGTTTAATGATTTCTTATTTATTTTATGAAATAACCACCATGAGTAATGTATGCTGATCATAAACAATTAGCTATCTCGTTGTGAAATATTTTTCATTGTTCATACGTGTAAAAGTTAATGTCAGCTATCTGTAATTGCTTTTATTATGTGTGCACATCCACATTACTCATACATATTAATTACAAGTTGGCTCCCTGGGGATAGATAGGTAAATAGTTAGGCATATAGATAGGTATTCATTTTATCTCATTCCTGCATGTGTGATTCAGATGCATGGCGAGCCTAAGACGAGAGGTAAGAACCTGCGCATCACATTGTGAATTCTCTTTGCATCCGTCACCATCCTACATTATTAGTTAGATGTTTGCATTTCATATTTAAGTCAAAATACAAATTTCGGTGGACCGGGATGCAACCGGTAAACCCTTGTTGTTACTTTGACCTACAGTAGCCGGACCGTAAAACCGGACAGATTCCCTATACCAAACAGTCAACAGGCCAGTTGGGAACATTGATTGGGGAGAATCCCTTACTGTTGTCGCCTGCGAATTTCTAGGCCTCAACAGTTTTGGCGCTAGAAGGAGGGCCGCCAGTAAAAGGATGGCCGTGGAACTTAATTTCCCGAAACCATCCTACCAGTAGATGTTTGAAGCTTTCAACCTAACCCAAGTGTTCGTAGTTTCCATTGCTATCCTTGAATGATTGTTTTTCCCAGTGGCTTATCTGTTTACCTTTGCTCATGGCTGGTAATCAACCCAACCCTCTGCCGGCATGGAGAGCTCGGTCCCCTCTAAACTTAACACCTCCTTTGCATAACCTTCCTCAAGCCTTTGAGAAGCTCTTGCCCAAGTTTGACCCTATGGAAAATATCGCTGTAGATGATCACCTTCAAAGATTCTACCTAGCATTAGAAGGGCTAAGGGCTGGGGAGTATGAAGATGTGGTTTGTAGACTTTTTCCACACACTCTGAAAGGAGCAGCAGGATCTTGGTACTTTGGTCTACCTGCAAACTCCATTCCAGATTGGGACACCTTTGAAAGGGTTTTCAGAAGTAGATACACAACTCAGAAGACGCATGCCTCATTGATGAAAGGGCTTGGTTTGTTAAGAAAAGAGAAGAATGAAAAGGTACATAGTTTCACTCAGAGATTTTCACTGTACTTAAAAAAATGTTCTGCTATGGACAGACCTTCAGAAAAAGTTTTAATTGAATATTATACCTTAGCCCTAGGTCCTGAGCTGGCCATGTTTGCCAAAATGAAAGTCAAGCCTACATTGGTGGAAATTTATGAGGAGGCCGAAAGAGTAGAGGCAGAAAGTGAGAGTATATAGGATTACCCTGATTCATGTGAAGAGAAGACCACTGTAAGAAGAAGCTCACTGCTGTTTAAATCTAGAGAAGATCAACCGCATGATTATCATGAGATGATGAAAGTGCTTCAGAAAATGTCCAACCGAATTGTAGATCTGGAAAAGGAGAGGGACATTCAGAAAACCAATAAGCCACACTCTCCAAAAAAGGAAGATAACAACCAATGGCAAGTCCCACCTCCTAATTTGGCATCAATAAACATAACAGAAATAGGAGGGGATAATTTCTGTACCTTTCATCAACAACCTCATTCTGAGAAGAAGTGTCCTCAATGGTTACATTCAATGACATTGGTGATGAATAAGTTGTTGGACCCATAATTGACTGGGGACAGTGGTGAGGAAGGAAAGGAGAAACAGATCATAAGAAAACCAGAGGATGATACTATGTTCTCATGGAATGGTATTTCACTGTTTAACATTGAAGATGACACTCCTAAATCTGAATGCACAACCATAACTAGAAAGGACAAAGTTTTCACAAGCCAAGACAATACCATGATTTCTAAGGTTAACAGTTTGCAAGCGCATCAGAACAATACCCTCAACCAGAGGACATAACCAACCACTGAGACTATCGATCTTGTAGTGGAAAAGATAGGGGTTGGTGGAGAAAACTTCGATGAAACTCAAGAGCTAACAAAGGATATACCTATGCAAAACCAACTAGGAAAAGAAGACCAAGAACCAGGTTGGAAAGAAAACCTTGACAGCCCTCCTTTTCTCTTGACTCTAGAGATGCTGAATTACAATGTGCATAATTGCTTAGTAGACTCTGGAGCAGCAGTAAATGTGATGCCCCTTGAGATTTGTAAAAGGATTAATGGATAGCTAGAGTCCACACCTCATGAAGTAACGCAATTAGATCGCACATGAGTCAAGGTGGTAGGTGAAATGAAGAATGTCCTCATTCGTTTGGCTACAAACAACAAAATATGTCAATTTATTGACATTATGGTGGCTGATATACCAAGGGGATATGGGCTCATTCTCAACTGAGATTGGACTGCCAGGCTGAAAGGATATTTTGCTTCAGATTGGTCTCATCTGTGGTTGCCTCTCAAGAGTACCCCAAGTCATATACAAATTCTGAGAGAATCATATATGAAGTGTACTGTCACTAAGTTAGGAGAAGGCAATGAGTCTGCTGATTCTATCCTGGGAAACTATCTCACTGAGCTTAAGCTAGAGCATCATACCTCAAAAAGGGCCAGTCCTATGATGGGCACTCAGCTTGAGCTCCTTCAACTCCCTCAGTCCGAAAGAAATGACTGGAGGATCCTAGACATGGGTTCCATTTCAATAATAGCACAGTTAGACCATGGATAGATAACTCGTGTCTAGAACCCAGCCCATTCCTTAGCTCTCTACATTTTAAAGATTTGTAGGAGTGGGAAAATTTTTGTTTTCTTTTTCTTGTTGTACATAAATAAATTGTTTTGTTTCTAATACTAGATGCTAGTTTTCTCGCTTTAATGCTTTGATGTTTTCTTTCTTTTGATTACTTGCTATGCTGCTGTTTTCTTTATAGCTTTGCTAGTTTTCCTTTGATTTTGAATAAGAGGCAAACTTTTGGATGCAATGGAAACATCAGGGTTCTTTGTTAACTAAAATCTTGAGTGAAAGACGGTGCTTTAAAGCATAGAATATCTGCTAGTAACTGTATTCCTAACTGGCATGCATTATTGAAGTCTCACTTAACCCCTGTAAATAACTCAGAAGTGGAAAAGATCTGAAGTACTATTTCGAGGCTCCATCTATTTCACATCTTGAATACCCAAGGGAGTGACAGCAAAAGACCCACGGAAAGGAAGCAGGGTGGAACAGTTTATTATATATAAATGATCCCATGCCATGAATTACAAGAAAAGGATGAAAGATATTAAGAGTCAAAACTCCTAAAAGAAGCAAGACATCTCAAAGCGAAGCTCTAAAAAGCATTAATCTCAAAGCATAAAGTACCAAATGGCCACAAGATCCTCTCCGTCCATGAATTGAAGTATGAAGTATATCATTCACACAAAAGGACACTATGGGATAGAGGATCCTGAATTAAAATTCAGTAAGAAAGGCGTACATGAAGACTCATATCAAAAGAACTAAAGTTCTAGAAGGCACAAAAGTGCAAATTGGCATGGGAATGAGGAGCAAAAGGATAATATTGTTACCCTCTGTCACAGCCCTATGGTGTCTAAGCTGTAGCTGCCCAAGGGTAGGGAAAATAAACCTCATCCATTTGGCCTCAAAAGAGTTATTCAGACCTGAAATACTGCTGATGTTACCTTTTCCCGAAAAGATGGGCTTCCTCTAAGTAATTTAATGAATAAGTTTCCTTGCTTAGGAATACAGACATCTAGAAGATTTCGATTTTATTCAGACAATCTTAAGATGAGAAGGAGAGTTGATTCAGAAATCTGGGGTTCACCAGGTAGTCGCCAATTGTTGCAACTGCAACATTTTCCCAAAATTCTAAAAAAATTTGGACCCTCCTTTACTTTGAATAAGTTGGTTTTCTTCCTGGTTTCAGTTTGATGACTTTTGGTCTATGGATTTTGGAACGTTTTCCAGCTCTTTGGATTGCTATCAATCGATCTGTTTTTTCTTCTTTAATGCTTGAAAGAATCCCATTCTTGATCGAGCTCATCGTTCTTTTTGCATATCTTTCAAGACCTTTTGAATCGAGAGTTAAGTTATTGGATTTTCCGCCATTGCGGGTGGTTTTCGATTCTTCACCATTACGGATGGTTTTGATTGTCCCGCCGTTATGGGTGAGTTTCAGTTCTCTGACATTTCGGGTGGTTTTTGATTCTTCATCAGAAGGGTTGAGTTCTCCCTCGTCCAACGTCGCGGACAGATTTTCACTCCGGGCGTCCGCCGTTGTGGATCATGTTGGGATTTGACTTTATCTTAACCTCCGATCTGCACTTTGAGTTGTCTTTCGGCTGCGTATCAGAGCCTGTTTGCTTCGTGCTGTCCGCCGTTGCAGATGGAGTTCAACTTATGAGCGCCCACCGTTGCGGAGGAGTCCAAGTTGTCTGTCTCTGATCTCAGTCCTCTCCGATGCCCAATCATTGTTGTTCATGCGTTTATTCACCGCTACGGATGATTTGAGGATGGTAACTGTCTGCCGTTGCGAAATTTCTGGGATTTTCGCCGCCCGATATGACTCGTCACACATGCGATTTTTTTATTATTATATACGGGGACGGGATTTGGTTTTTTCTATTTGTTGTTTTGGGCCCAAGCTATCATTTTCCCCTCTACGCTATCGATTCCTATACCCCCGTGGACTATCGTGCTGGTGTTCACGTCCAGGTGTCAATTGGAAGCTCAACCGTCCTCACCCAGTCAGCTTCACGTCGTTACCAGGTAGGCCATTCTCGCCATGCTTTGTTCCTTTCAAGATTTTTTATGTTGCGGTTAGATGTTTTAAGAAAGCCCCATTTTACATACGAACAAGGGTCCACCGCTATTTTGGTTTGTCGTGGTCGTTTTCCTTGCCCGCTCGGTGTTTTGCACCCACGTATTGAGATTTTCCATTAGGTTAACTGTTTGCGTTTTGGGAAGGGGGGCGTTTTCTTTAAGGCTTGCATTTTATTCATTTTTGACCTCGGCCTGTTTTTCCACCCCGCGCACAGTGTATGAAGGCACGGTGCAGGCGGCTGTTACGCCGCCTATACCTAGCGTCCCCCTTACGATGATGAGGCCCAAAGAAGTTTTACGGTGGTTTTCTGGTGGTCATTTTTTTCCGCCACACTGGTGATTTTCCTGTTTGCCCGATTTTGAGTTCCAACCTCTTGCCCGCGCCGTCCCGCACAGTCCAGTGGTTCTTGTTTCTCTGAAACCCTAGGTGGTCAAGGGGGCTGTACTGTTGTAGTGTTTACGATTTGAAGGTAGCATGGATGGTGGTGCTGGTGGGAGCGCCATGTGCAAAATTTTTTTATTGATTCCCGCAGTATCTAGCCGCACCGTTGTAACTATCTTTCTGCGAGCCGCATAGGCTATTGCCGTTTTTATCCTTGATAAAGCCATGTCGTCGAAATTTTTGATTTTGGGAAAGATACATTTACCCTTTTCTTTTAGGATACATACATTTGCATTGCGAGTTTTTTTAATAGGAGAAACGGCACTGCGAGATGATTGCTCACTGTATTGCACAGGATTTAGTTTTTTTTAAATAGTTAGGGCATTGTTGGATTGTGTGTACATGCATGGGTTTCTGTGCCTGCTTTCACTTTAAATGGCACTCTCCATATGATGTGCATATTTTGCTTCAATGTATTGCTATCTCGAGAAAATGGCATGTCACATAATAGCTTAGATTTAATGCTGTCTCAAGCATAACTGATAAGCTTGATATTATGCAACAGTGGTAGATTGTTCAGAACTGTGTATGCTTCACATAAATCAAGTCATGAAATATTGCACCCTAGTCTCAAGGCATTATAGAGCTGTGCAATGCATGCATTTGTTGCACAGGTTATTATCATACTAGACATAGGATAATAGCACATGGCATAGTATTGCGTACTAGTTTGATTATCCAGCCCAAAGGGCTTATGTCTTAATTCCATTGAATGGTTACTATCATGATACACTTAATGTCACAATGTTATACATGGCAGGAGGAACTTACAATGTCCAAAAGACAAAAGAAGAAGGCCCCAGCGGTGGAAGAAGTACCAGCACCAGAAACAGAAACAAATACCAGAATATGATGCCGAGATTCCAGGAGAACTACCAGCCAAAGATCATCAAACCCTCAGGATAGATCATAGCCTAGTAGAGTTTGCCATCAGCACTGCTGAAGACTTTAAGAAGGCTGTCCGAAGGACACAGGTAGCATGCTCAGAATATTTTAAAAGGTTCCTTAATGCATACAACCGTTGCCAGACAGAGGCTGAGCTTAGGTTTGAAGAGTTCCCGGATCATGAGACCTTGGTGGACATATTGCAAAAAAGGCATCAAGATGCAGAGGCCAGGACACAGCAGATTCAATCCATTGATGCCATTGTACTAAAGAACGAGGTGGGCCACACAGCCGTTAGTATACAGATTCTGGAAGACCAGCTTCGGTTGAGCCCAGCAAGGATCGAGGCCATCAGGAACCAAGTTGACAAGTTTGAAATTAACATCCATTTCCTAGAGCCATGCACTTTTGAAGGCCTCGCTGCTGAAGCAGCAGCATGGAAAAAATTCTTTGAAAACTAAGCAGGACCCTCCTCATAGAGGACTGGTCAACTTTTTATTAATTTAATATTTTTGTAAAAGTTTTGAGAAATGAAGCGTTGGGAAAGCAAAAGGTTGGGAAGCCCAAAGGTCACTTTGGGCAGCCCAACCATTTGGAACTTTTGTATAAAAGTAGGAAGCGTAGAATAAAAAGGGACTTTTTTCCCCAGTAAGATTGGAAGGTTGTTGTAAGAAGAACTACTTCCTTTTGCAATAAAAATTACAGTTTTCCTATTGAAAGAAGATCGATGGGATTTCAAATGTTTTGCCATGGATATTCGAAAGATGAACTACTTTGTTTTTCAACATTGTATCTGTGAATCGTGAGATCGTTCTAACTTTATGACCTATGTCTTTGTTTAATGATTTCTGATTTATTTTATGAAATAACCACCATGAGTAATGTATGCTGATCATAAACGATTAGCTATCTGGTTGTGAAATATTTTTCATTGTTCATACGTGTAAAATTTAATGTCAGCTATCTATAATTGCTTTTATTATGTGTGCACATACACATTACTCATACATATTAATTACAAGCTGGCTCCCCCGGGATAGATAGGTAAATAGGTAGGCATATAGATAGGTAGTCATTTTATCTCATTCCTGCATGTGTGATTCAGATGCATGGCGAGCCTAAGACGAGAGGTAAGAACCTGCGCATCACATTGTGAATTCTCTTTGCATCCTTCACCATCCTGCATGATTAGTTAGATGTTTGCATTTCATATTTAAGTCAAAATACAAATTCCGGTGGACTGGGCCGCAACCGGTAAACCCTTGTTGTTACTTTGACCTATGGTAGCTGAACCGTAAAACCGGATGAATTCCCTATACTAAACAATCAACAGGCTAGTTGGGAACGTTGATTGGGGAGAATCCCTTACTATTGTCGCCTGCGAATTTCCAGGCCTCAACAGAACCAACACCCTTAAATTTTTTTATTGAGGCCGCCATTCAATTGGAAGCAATTGAGCCACAGGTTGATACAATTATTGATCACAACCTGGAGGACCTTCAGGAAACTCTAAAATAGTCTCAATACATAGAATTGATCTATGAAGAACTTCAATAGGAAGGGGATGTTGTTACACAAGAACCAGCATCCCCAAAATTACTTTTTGAGAAAACAGTGCGAACTGAAGGTTGTTGGGATGAGATTCAATAGAGGGATACTGTTACACAAGAACCAATATTCTTGAAAAAAAATTTTGATGCAGGCACACAGATAGAGGTTGCTACAATATTGATGATAGAATACATTGTTACAAAAGAAACAAAATTTTCAATCACCTTTCTTGAAGCTTCCACACAAATAGAAGATGCTACTACACAAGAACCAACATTTTCAATCACCTTTGTCGAAGTTGCTACAAAAACATAGATTGTTGTAGCACTAATGGAGAAGGATGTTGTCACAAAAGTACCAGTATCTCTAGAATTTATTATTGAAGCATCCACATAGGCTAATACTACAACAACATTACGTAGGGATGGAGTTTCTACACTCCCCATTTGAGGAGAGAAAGTTGAAACATCGGGTGATAAGGTAGGGATGCAAATCCCTCAATAAATTGTTTCATATTCTGATGATGAAAAGAATGTAGAGCTATCATTGTTTAAGGTGGAAGTAAGGATATGGAAAGATCACGTGGATCGATGTCAGGAAGGAATGGTTCCTCTTGTTGAGTATAGAAAAGTCGTTGAGTCGAAGGAAAAATGGGTAGAGGAGATAATTTTTTAAAAGTTCCATTGGGAGGAGGTACACAAAGAGCTAAATGAATTGATGAAATTCAAGTCCATGCAGAACGAGAAACATCATCTATGTTCCCCCTTCTAGGAATTGATAATTTTTAGAGCTCCATCTCCCTCCTATCCAATATTTTTGTATGAACAATTAACTTTGTTTAAATTAAAATACTTAAAGGAAGGGAGACCCTATAGATTGACACCCTCTGCCTAGTTTTTGGAGACCTTTATGGAAAGCAATTTCTGTGAGAAGAACTTGTTATGTGAATTTTATTTGCATGAGATGGCCTACCATTTGGAACTTCATTCTAACCTTGCTCCTTACTTATGAGATGTCTAGTTGAGGGCCTTTTCCTCTTTTGTCAACAATCATGCACAATGGGAGAGGGCCTTTCAGAATGAGGCTAACTCTATTAGAATTTGAATTCCATTTAGATCTTCAAGCATATTGTTCTAATAATGTTTGCAACAAAAGAATCGAGAATGAAGATACAAACTAAACAAAACAAACCGTGCACAAAGATTCATTGTCATTCATCGTTAAAGTTTCGTAACAACCTGTGCACAAAGATTCATCATTAAAGTTTTGTAACAAACTGTGCCCAAATATTTATCATCATTCCCATTGTCCTCCATGCTGCTAATTATAATGTCTGGAAACCCATCCACTACCTCATGAGGACTCATATTTACTTCATCGGATCTCGCATTATTATTTCCTATCTCTATACGTTCATGTAGGAAATTGAACAGATAGGTATTATACTGTACATGTTGCATCATCTGACGCCAACTGAATATGGAATTCCATATAATTTGGATGGACCAGTGGGATCCATTGTCAAATTCCCAATAATCTTATATCATTTGAATTACAATTATATCCTCTACCAATCTTAACGTTTCGAGATAGTCTTCACTCACATTTTCATTAATTAGAGTTTTGTGAGTTACAATCTCTCCTTGCCATCCATAATGATTAGTAATCAGACTCGACACCATTTGTTGTATATTTTTTTTGATCTTCAATTCTATTCGTTTCGGTGGTGGTTGTGTCAGCCTCCAATGGGTTTGAAATAACGTTTAGCATGCCCTCCACACAAATCATTACATTCAGAACTGTTTCTCTGTCATATTCCCTCTCTTGGTCCACTGCTTCCATTATTTCAAAATAACAGAACTCAAGTATTATTGTAGAAAATCCTACCTACAAAAGTTTAGATAGTTACCACATGAGAGTGCGATCAACTTCTATGTGACTGTAAGAATATTGATTTAGAGTTAATAAAACGTTTAAATATGTTTGTAGCAATACATTCTCTTTTACTTTTGCAGGAAACATTCTTTTTCAAGATGACTCATTGTTACAGATCATCACATTTTCTCTTTAGCATGCATACACTTTAATTGATAATCAATATTTAGTCAGTGTAATCTATACTTTTGAAAAGTAGAGTAAATTGATTATTTCAAGGTGGAATTAGTTTTTAGCCAATCGATTTTTTTAGGTTTACTTAAAAGGAAAAGAGAAAAAAGAAGAAGTAAACTAAGCATAATTCATTTTAATTAGATTACTATGGATTTATTTAAACTTTCGATCTACCATGGGGATATATCGAGGTACAAACATTTTTTATTATCTGCATTTTATTGAATAAATTTAAATTTGATCCTTCTTAGTCCATGGCAGATCTAGAGTTTAGATGGATATAGGCTTGTTGGAATAGAGGGATGTCACACTAAAATTGTAGATGATTTTAGTTTTCAACTATGCGAAAGGAAAAAAAAACAATCAAAACTAGAAATAAGGTTAATAACAATTATGAATGATGAAAAATAATGTCTATGACTAATAAGAAGTACATTGCAATGTAGTCAATATCAATCTAACTTCTTGGGCCTTTTGAATAGCCACACATCCTACCTTTGTCATCTTTTCATATTGATCATATGAACATGGCGATTGAAACCAAAGAGCATTCAAATATTTAACTTGAGATATTGTAGTAAATGTATTTCCCTCTCTTGGTTCTCAATATTAATAGTGGAATTCTCCAATATCAATCCTCGTGGCTTATGACTTGTTAACCCCATGCCAATGTCAATCCAATTTGTTTTATATTGCCTCTTTCAATTGGTCTAATAGAAACTATTTAAGGAGTCTATTCATCCATTGCAAATATTACTAAAACATATCTGGGATGTTCTAGGGTTAACGTTCTAGGAATATACACAAATTTTTTTACAACTTCAAGAGTATCATTGATGAGTCATGCATCTATCTAGATGTTTTATGTAAGCATCCATAGGGTCTTCAGTTAGTGAAACCGAAGTGCCTTCCTTCACGAGATATTAAAGAATACCCCTAATCTCACTACGTATTGATAATTACTTACAAAAATTCTTTTTTTGAGCCCCCCTCCCAATACATATTTTCAATTAAAAAACCATATTCTTAGAATATATTCCTTATTTTTACTAGAAACCATTTTTTATAGCCCTCAGTACCTATAAATCCCTCATACCCTATTCCCTATCCCCCAATACCTACAATATATTGACATTATTTTTCACAATTAACACCCCACTCCTCTCCCCCCCCCCTAAGAATGAACCTGATAAGATATTTCTCAACAAGGTGAATCCCCCGTGTAAGCATCACTCCAGTTCCAATTGCAATAAGTAACTCAAGATCCAAGTGAACCTCATATATTTCCACATAATACTTGCTTCTTACTCTTGTATGAGAAAATTTTAAGAACCCGCCTACAAAAAAATTATTTGTATAATAAATTAGAAAATCCCCATGATATATGGTAGTGTGTGAAGACATTTTGATCAGTAATACATAATGTATGTCTAATTGTCTAGCAATGTTTTGACAAAATTATATAAAATTGTAAAAACTAGGTGAATCTTTAACTAAATTGTAGAATATTGTAAAAATAAGGCGAATATTCTACAATTATATAGTTTTGTAAATAATCATGGCCAATATTTGATGGAATTATTAAATATTTTAAATCTCTTGGTTAATTTTTCAAAGAACTATAAAATCTTGTAAAGTCTTGGTGAATCTTTCACTCATTATTAAAACATTTTAAAGCTTAGAAAATTGATTTAATTGTGACTTAATAAAACTTCCTAGATTATTTTAGTTTTAGTAGTCATTTTCCATGTAATATTTCTCTAGAACACCTTCCAAACAAAATTGGAGATAATTTTTTGACTTTATACTTTACTTATAAGAACTACTTGTATGCTACTAAGTTTGAACTTCCTTGGATATCATGTAGAGATGATTTCATAAAGTTAACAATATACATTGAACACTCGATCAAAGGTTGAAACTCATGTACTCTACTACACTAAGTGTGCAATCAATTTTCAACAAATTATATGAGATGTAACCATCTCTTGTCAATAAAAATGAATCTAGCTACAAAGAAACTAATTGTTTAAAGTACTAACTTTAAATAATAGCCTTGACCATCACTACTTGAATGTTTTAAAAAAAATGTAATGTATGGTTGTTGTGCATACCTTATTATTGGCATGGAGCTATATATTTTCTACCATAATATGTAATCAAAGTGAATAATTTGTTTAAGGAAAATACATAAAACTACCTCGCACAAAACATTAAAATGAAATATAGCACTCTTTTTATTCTATAAAATTTCCATATATAATAATAGAACTCATCTTTATCTAATTTTAGGAACATGGGGATTGACATATTATTTCAATTATTACTTCACATGATTTAAATAAAGGTTTTGTTAGTGACCAATACCACTTGTTGACTCACCTTATTATGTGATTAAAGAAGATTTGATGATTATAGATAAAAACTTAAATGCTATGTGTAATGCTATTTTAATTAGTAAACCAAAATTATATTTGGATTACAAAAATGTGAGTCCCATTGGCAATAGGTCTCCTATGATGAATGTGTATGACCCTGGCAGGATAGTGTATATAAACCAATTTTCTCTTCTCTTCACAACTCAAGGCTCATTTCCCTTTTTGAATTTCAACAACTTTTTTCAAATAAAATATACAATAAGCATAGTAGATTCTAAATAGTGAACATCCTTAAATCATGCTACAAAGTGAAAATAAAGGAGTAGTCAACATGTAAGATGTTTTATACTTCCTCATGATTTTTAATCAAAATGTGATGATTTTTTTTTCAAAATTCTAATTTAAGTGTTCACATCTTGTTTATTAATGCATAAATGAATTCAACATGCTTAAATACCCCAAGCACACCCATTTTATCCAAGTTTAACAACCACCATATTATGCATGTTTGGGTTTTTGTCGACCATTGCTAAAGAGGACTAGTTTGCAAGCTCAAGAACTCTTTGTATGGCATCAAACAATAACCCAAGAAATGGTACAAGAAGTTTGATTTCTTCATGGTGAGCCATACTTATATTAGGAGTATGGCCATTGTTTTTATTTCAAAAATTGTAATGGCACACTCATTATTCTAGTGCTATATGTTTATGATATGCTTATTTCCAGTAAGAGCATGGTCAAGCAAAAGGTTGAAGGCTAATATGGAAATGAATTTTTATATGAAGGATCTAGGAGTTGCAAAATATGTCTTAGGTATTGAAATGCACACAAACAGAAAAAAATGGTAAGCTTAGGTTCTAACGGGAAAAATATGTTAAAACAACACTTATCAAGTTCACAATAGATAATGTGAAACATGTTCATGTCCCTTTCAATTAGCATTTTAAGCTTTATTTAGGTTTATTTCCTAGTAGTGATGAAAAAAAGGATTATATGTCTCATGTACCTTATGTCAATGCAATAAGAAGTTTGATGTATGCGATGGTATGCACTAAACATGATATTTCACATGCAATGGGTGTTGTCAGTGGGTACATGGAAAATCTAGGAAAAGAAAATTGGAATGCACTGAAAAAGGGTGTTTCAGTATCTTAGAGGCATAAGTGACTGTTACATAACCTTTAACAGTAACAATGGTTTTGTATGCAGTTATGTTGATTCACATTTTGCAAGTGATTTGGACAAGAGAATGTCTAATTTTGGTTATGCATTTACTCTTACAAGTGGAGCTATCGCTTGGATGTCAAAGCTTTAGTAGATAGTTTCTTTATCCACTACAGAGGTAGAATACATTGCTTCCTCACATGCTTGCAAACAGACAATTTGGTTTAAAAGTCATCTGAGTGAACTTTTAGGATGCAAAACAATATATATGTATTATGTGATAGACAAAGTTCTATTCATTTGGATACAAATCCAATTTATCCTAGTAATACTAAGCACATTGATAAAAACTACCATTTTGTAAGACAATCCATTCATGGAGTTGAAGTATATGTGAGAAAGATCCATACTCAAGAAAACTATGCTCACATGTTTACAAAGCCAATGCCATTAGAGAAAATGTTGTTGTGTTTAGCTTATCTTGGATTGAAAAAGAGGTGATGAATGGGCCTCGACAATGTATTAGGTAAATTGTTGTCAAGGTGGAGATTGTTATTAAATTATGAAAACGAATTAGTTAATACAAATATTGCTTTTTTTTTAAATGTAGATGAATTACGTGGAAGTTTCTTCCATAACTTGTAGTAGTTATCTTAACTATGTAACAAATTCAATCTTGAATATAAATCAATGTATCCCAAGAGGTGTGTGATATGTGAGAAAATGAAGGAAATCCTTGTAAAAATCCCCATTTGAAATAAAATTTCCATTACTTTGAAAAGTGGATGTTTTCCTTAACAATGAAGGTTTGTGTCTATAAATTATTGTGTTTGTGTCTTACGTACTTTATGCCAATGAAATAGGAATTTTGATGTATGAAATGGTATTTACTAAACCTCATATTTCACCTAGAGTGGGTGTTGTGAGTAGTACATGAAAAGTCAGTGAAAAGAACATTGGAAGGCAACGAAATGGGTGTTTCACTATCTTAGAGGAACAAGTGACTATTGCTAACACAAAAAGTGATTTTCTATGGGGTTATTTGATTGAGATTTTGCAAGTGATTTGTATAAGAGAAGGTCTATATCTCTTTATTTCTTTACTCTTATAGATGGAGCAATCACCTTGATGTAAAAGCTTTAGTAAATAGTTTCTTTATCCACTATGAAGGAAGAATACATTGCTTCCTCACATGCTTTCAAATCGACAATTTGGTTGAAAGGTATTCTCCATGAACTTGGTAGGATGCACAACAATATATATGTATTATGTTATAGACAAAGTGCTCTTCATTTGGCTACAAATCCAGTTGATCATAGTATGACTAAGCATATTGATATAAGGTACCATTTTGTAAGACAAGTCTTTGATGCACTTGGAGTATATTTGAAAAATGTCCATACGCAAGAAAAATGTGAAGATGTGTTTACAAAACCAATGTTATTTAAGAAGATGTGGTCATGTTTGGCTTCTCTTCATTTGAAAAAGAGGCGATGAATGGGTGTGAGCAAAGGATTAGGTAAAATGTTATCAAGGTGGAGATTTTTATTAAATTATCAAAACAAATTAGTTAATACACATATTTGAAGAGAGAAATGTGGTTAGGGTTTTTTTAACAATGTTTCGGAGTTCATATAGCTAAGTCCATCTTCATATACACATATTGTTTATTTTTATAAATGAGGATGATTTACATGGACGTTTTGCTGCAATTCTCACTATGTATCCCAAGAGGTGTGTGATATGTGAGAGAATGGAGGAAATCCTTGTAATAATATTCATTTGAAATAAAATTTCCATTAGATTGGGGAGTGGATGTTTCCTTCAATAAGGAGGGTTTTACTAGATAAATTCTTGTATTTGTGTCTATAATTAAAGTTCAATTTTGCATTAGAGGTTTATTTTTGAACTCTTCTTTACCAATATTAATAAGATTGGATGTTGACTTATGTAATTCACTAACTTATATCAATTGATGGTCTATTCTAAAATAATTCATTTTCTTATTGAAAAACTATACATGCTCATATAAACTCATTTTCCCTTTGAAAATGTACACATGCTCTCATATATATATAAACTCATTTTCCCTTTGATTTGAAAAAGTACATATGC
>LPNX010907557.1:306233-358290 GCA_001517045.1 Pseudotsuga menziesii
TACCAATACATATTCTCTATTAAAAGAAAACCTTATTTTTATGATATATTAGAAACTTGTTTTTATATCTTTTTATATAGGTGAATACCTCCATACCTTATTCCCCAACAATACCTACAATATATTGACTTTATTTTTCACAATTAAAAAAATCACTTTATTAATGAATAGTGATAAGATATTGTCTATAAGATAAACAATCATACCATACACATGGAGTTGTTTTGTTTAAGCTCACTGTCTTGGAAATGAAGGAAATCATGCACTGTGTTTGTAGAGGATTCACCATATGTATTCTTCTTAGTGTGGGAGAGAGAAGGTATATTCCTAATAAAGAGTATTTCTACACTTATTTGGGGTAACAACACAAGGGCCAAGTAAAGAATTGGTCAATCAGACATTTTGAGAGAAAAATATAATTTGAAATAGAATCTACCAGTAAATCTGAAAATCTTGGATTTGTTGATGCAGTCTTGTTGAGGCTTGGAAATTCACAGTCACCAATAGCAAGGGATTATCCCCAGTCAACGTTCCCAACTAGCCCATGACTGTTTGGTGTAGGGAATTCGTTCGGTTTGCGGTCCATCTACTGTAGGTCAAGTAACAAAATAAAGGTTTTACTGGTTGCGGCCCGATCCACCGTGTATATTTTTGTATTTTTGACTTAAAATATGATATGCAAGTGCTTACCTAACATGCATATTTGATAAAGAATGCCAGGAGTATTCACAAAGTGATGCGCAGGTTCTTACCTTTCGTCTTAAAACTCACAAGCACCTAAATCACACACAAAGCAAGCAAAAGAAGTACTAAGTAGGATATCTCTAGAGAGCTAGATATTAATTCATGAGTAATGCAATACTGCCCACGTGTTATGGTAAATCATAGATAGCTGTTCTTATAACCAAAACATAAAAATATGAATAAAAGTATACATGACAAGATAGCTCATCAACAGTTAAAAACCCCATTAATCATAGTGGAAAACGTTATAGAATATACTAGAGAACATTCAGGCAAGAACATAGGTTCAGAAGGTTAGAAGGCTCTTACAGTTAATGAAACACAGTAAAAAATGAAATAGTTCCCCTTCAACATTGTTCATTTTATCACATTGAAACATTCCACATAGCACCTTCTCCAACAGGAAAAATTTGCAATTTGTGGTTGTAAAATGAAATAGTTCCTCCTACAAACAATAGTTCACAAGTTTTACAGGGAAAAATCCCTTGTAATTTCTAACTTTCCTATATTTAAACCAAATCAGCTAATCACTTGGGTTTCCCCCAAACCTGTGACCTTTTGGTCCCCCAAGACGTTTAATATCCCCATTTTTATCTTTTCTGTGCGCACTTATGACCCGCTTGGTAACTGACAGATCTTTCTAGGTCTGGGCCTTTGTCCTCATTGGTTTTGCCTTATCTTTGGCTTACTCTCCTTGGGATCTTGCCAGTTTCAGTTCGATCTTTGCCAACACTGCCCAGCTCCCTTCTGGCACTTGTCTCCTAGCTATGCCATTGCGTAGTAATCATTTGTAAAAGTTCCTTGAATCGACCTGCAATTGATCAATATTTATCATTCATTGGGACTGCATTTTCACTAACATCAAATTACATCAACCAAATGATTAATCTTCAAGAGAGGCCATGTAATGCATTACTTTTATTAGAACATTAATAAGTGTCAGCACCACTATCTTGTCCACACACGGGTTTGAAAAAATTACCAACGATGGAAAGAGAAAACTCATCGGTGGCTTAACACACTAAACATTGGCCGGGTAGTCTCATTTATAGCCGCATAAGCGGGTCTTGACAGGCGACAGGCACCACGAGACCATTAATCCTATCAGAATCGGAAGGGCTATGACCTAAATTTTGAGTGAAAAAGTCCCAATCAGCGAGTGGAAAACATCAACATCGGACACTTAGTGCACTACACACCTGCAAGTGCGGAGGAGGAAAGGCTAAGGCCTTCGATCCAATGCAAAACGATGAAGGCCCGACAAAGCATCGGTGAGTAGAGAGGTTGTATGCCAGACACTTAGTTTGTTTGGGAGCCATAATTTTGGAAGGTAAACCGACTACAAACTATGATAATGTGAACAAGCCAACAAAATGACGCAACACCAGAGAAGTTAATATCATCGTTGGATTTTTGCAACGGA
The DNA here is from genome assembly GCA_001517045.1 of Pseudotsuga menziesii. Lineage (NCBI taxonomy): Eukaryota > Viridiplantae > Streptophyta > Pinopsida > Pinales > Pinaceae > Pseudotsuga > Pseudotsuga menziesii. The sequence continues at coordinate 308,401 of LPNX010907557.1, forward strand.
GGCTACCTAAGGAAACATGGTGTTGATAAGTTGTTTGAATGACTTCCGAAACGGTGGTTAGCATGGGAAATAGGTTCCCAAGAGGAAATCGCAGCTTGAAGGGTAACAAAAAAAAACTCTAAAATCCGTGCCCCACAGTAATTTCAAACAGAAGCAATTTTTTGAAAAAGAGCAAGAGAGTTGACCTTAAAATAGTCCAAAATTAAAACATGGCCAAAAGAGTTCATGGATCCAAATAATTCAAGGCAACATTAAAATCATGAGGGGGTCCAAAATTTGAAAATTTTGGGGAAAACAATTGCAGCTGCAACAATTGGTGACTACCTGGTGAACCTAGATCCCTGGATGATTATTCCTTGAGTGACAGACTGTTAAACAACAAACGAACCTATTGAATTCTTCCAGCTATCTAGATTTCTCAAATGGAAAATGTATGTACCTTTAATCATTGTTGATAGTCTGATTTGGGAGAGTGGAAACCAGGACTTTCAAGTCGAGATAACTCTTTTGAGGCCGAAAGATGAATTTCATTGTTACCTCTGTCTTCAAGTAGCTTCCAGCATGGACACCATAGGATTGTAGCATATGGTAAAGAGAAATATTCATTTGTTCCTCATTCCCATGCCATTCTAGCACTTTTCGTGCTTTTGGACTTTTGTCTTTTTCATATGAGTATTCCTGCATGCCTTTCTTTCTGAATTTTAATTTAGGCTCCTCTATCCCAAGTGTCCTTTTGTGTGAGAGGGGTATTCATGTTTCAGCTCACGGACGGAGAGGAACTTTTGGTGATTTAGTACTTATATGATTCAGCATTTGTTTTGATATATAATGCTTTCATAGGAGTTTTTTGACTCGTATATGCCTTTTGGTATTCATTTCTTGGCATGGGATCATTTGTATTTAATATACTATTTACCTTGCTTCTTTCCATGGGCCCTTTGCTATCACTCCCTAGGACATTTTAAATGTGACATGGATGGATCCTCAAAATAGTATTCCAGACCCTTTGATTCTGGTTTATTTCACAAGGGTTAAGCAGGACTTTAATGCGTACATAGCTATTCGAGAAAACTGCTAAAATGGAAGAAGTTCTTTTAGATAAATAGCAATACATAGTCTTATACCCAATAACTTTAGTCATTCCAAACCATCTTTTTATTACCTCATGTTGTTGCTTAAAGTGCTCTCTGGCTTTAGATTGAGATTCCTCTACCTTCAGGAGATTATATATTCTCCTTTGCAAGACTTCATTATCCGATCCTCTAGATTCTTGAGCTATTATGGAAGAGGGTAGCATGATATTGGAGGGGAGAATGGCCTCTTTTACATACACAAGGGTATACAGAGACACTCCTATCAAATACTTAGGGGTGACTCTATCAGCCCAAAGGGCGTTTGGTAGCGCTGAGTGCCAACTCCTCTGATTTTCTATCACCATCTTTTTTAAAATCCTAATTAGGTTCTTGTTGGTAGATTTAGCTAAGCCATTTCCATGTGGATAGTAATTAGCAGAGTAATGCAACTTAATCCCTTTCTCATGAGAAAAATTAGTTAATTTGATTGAGGAAAAGTAAGTAGCTTTATCAAAAACTAAAGAAACTAGAACTCCAAACCTGGTCATAATATGGTCTTGCAAGAAGTCTATGACCGCAGTCTCATTTATTTTGCGCAACGGGATGGCTTCGACCCAGCGAGTGAAGTAGTCAGTTGCTATCAGGATATACTTGTGTTGCAAGGAATAATTCGGCTTTATCTCCCCAATGATATCTAATCCCCATTGTTCAAAGGGATCTGTTATTATCACAGGATTCAATGGCCCTGCTGCTTTAGCTTGTCTTCCGCTACACCTTTGACATGTGTCACACTTCCTAACATGAGCGTGTGCATCTTTGAAAAGCGTGGGCCAATAGTATCCGGCTCTGAGAATTTTGTGAGCTGTAGTATCTCCTGAAAAATTCCCCCCAGCAGGCCCGTCATGCAAGTTTGTCATTACCTTCTTTGCATATTCTTTCTCTAAGCATCTAAGAAGAACTCCGTCGTAATTTTTTCTGAATAATATTCCTTCAATAATTTGATAGGAGGCTGATTTAAGACGCAACGCTCTTCTTTGCTTAGAATTACAGTGTTCTGGCAATGATCATGTCTGAAGGTAATGCACAAGATATCGATACTAAGATTCATGGGATGTGAACAAAGGACATACATCCATCAAATGTAATTCAGCCTTGTCTTCCCAGTCATGTTCTTCATTGTTTCCATTTTCAGTCATTGGTTTGCAGAACCCTTTCCCTTTAACTATAGAAGCTGGCTTGAACTCGAGGACGTATTCCTGAAGAGCAGTTACCCAATTACCCCTTCTTTCTCCTAACTCCTTCTGTACGAAAAGAGACCTGACAGCTAGGTGTGGGACGATTACTTTAGTCCGGTGTTTTAATATGTAGAGCCTGAATTGTTTCACCGCTTTGAACACTGCGTAAGATTTTTTATCTATAGCTGGGTAATTCAATTCGGCCCCTTGTATACCAGTGCTCATAAATGATATGGGGAACTCATCTCCCCCATCTTGCTTCTGAGTAAGCACAGCTGCTAGCGAATCATCAGATGTGAAAGTGTAAAGGATAAAATCTTTATTAAAATCCAGGCTCTTGAGGGAGGGTGCATGAGCAATAGTGGTTTTGATCTTTCCAAATGTGTTCTTTTCAACATCGATCCACTTAAATTGAACACTTTGCTTTACTATTTGCTGCAAAGGTTTAACAATTTGGGTGAAATATGGTACAAACCTTCACACAAAGTTTATTGTCCCCATAAATGATTGCATGCCCTTCTTATTATGGGGTAGGGGAATCTGTTCAATGGCTCTGATCCTTTCTGGGTCTATGGAGATTAACTTATTTGAAACTACATGACCCAGCAACTTACCCTCCGTAAAAACGAACACACACTTCTTGGGGTTGAGTGAGATGCCATATTTTTGACAACGTTCAAAAATATGCTTTAGATGAAATGCATGTTCTTCTCTCCTCTTTGAGAATATCGTAATGTCGTCGAGGTACACTACAGCACTACGGCCAATCAAACCACAGAAAGCTATGTCCATAACCCTTTGGAACGTAGCTCCAGCATTTATAATCCCAAAGGGCATTCTTCGGTAAGCGAAAGTTCCCCATCTGGTCCTGAATGTTGTCTTCAATATGTCTTCTTCGGCTACTAATACTTGATTGTAGCCTGAGAATCCATCTAATAAAGAGAATAGTTCAAAACCTGAGACCATTTGTAGTAGTTGCTCCATGGGTGGGACAGGATATTTGTTTTTATCCGAAGCGTGGTTTAAATTTTTGAAATCCACACATAGCCTAATTTCTCCAGATTTTTTTCTCACTGGTACCAGATTTGAGACCCATTCAAAATGTCTGACCTTAAAAATGATTCTAGCATCCAGTAATTTCTTAACTTCACTCTGTATCAGAGGCTCCAATTTTGGGTGCATTTTCCTCAAAGGTTGCTGATAAGGTTTAACTCCGGATTTGATGGGGATAACGTGCTCGATGATACTGGTGTCATATGTCTTCAGATCTTTGTACGTCTAGGAGAAAACATCTTTATATTGATTAAAAAGACTGATGAACTAATCTCTTTCTGCTGATGAAGAACATTTTCCAAGATTCACATATTTGGGCTTTGTCTTAGTCCCTAAATTTATCAATTCAAACTGTAGAGATGAGCTGTGAGTCTTCACATTTGCTAGTCTTCTAAATTTTTCATTTAAATCAAACATCCGTTCTAAGGTTCTGACTCCTTTAGGGATGAAATTATCAAATTTCAGCTCAGCCAGATGTTCTTCATCATCGATAATTTCCCCTTTAAATTCCTTGTCATTTGTTAAGCATTCTATAATCTGCTGATTGTCGTCGAACACTCGTAGGTTGGTAATCATATCTAGAACTGAGGGCCGAAAAGCAATTCAATGGAGCACCGATTATTAGCAGGAACAAGCCTAGCAGCTGATGTGGCCAACAAGTTAGCTACTGCATTCTTAAGTCTTGGAATTGATATAATATTAAATGCATTAAAACATTTGAGTAAATCCCATACCTCATTTTGATAAGCTTTTAAGTGAGGGGAAATACAATGTATTTGATTCCGAATCAGTTTTACAATTATTTCAGAATCTCCAAAAACTTTCAGATTATTTACCTTTAATTCGATTACTTTCCTTAAACCTTGAACCAAAGCTTCATATTTCACTGTGTTATTTGTACATTGAAACTCTAACCTACATGAAAGAAAATGTTTATTCTTCTTTAGGTCAATCAAGACACAACCAGCCCCTGTCCCTTCTATCGTTTTAGAACCATAAAAAAAAAGTGTCCAGAAATCACTAACTACTGTGCGGGAATTTACATCTACTTCTACTGCTAAGTCTACTATTTTACAATCGATTTCATCAGCCTGTGAAAACTGAAGGAGATTAGGCTAGGCATCTGACGTGTCACTGGCTTCTTCTACTTGGTAATTTCCTGGTTCCAATTCAATAAAGTAATTTCCCAAAATAGGATCCACTGATTCATTTTTTTCTTCGAGTTGAGTAACATTGTACTTCATGTGAGGCTCCCTCAAAATTTTAATTTGATTCGGGCTTCCTTTATATGGTAGCCATAGATGTGACCAGTCCGAGGCAAAAGATCCATTTAGCTTTACCGACTAGTCTTTGCTTAGAACAAGCCCATAAGCGTCTGGTATGTCGGCCACCACAATATCAATAACTTGGCACACTTTATCATTTGAAGACAGGCGGACTAGGACATCCTCCATTTCCCCAATTACCTTCACATTCATCCTATCCAACTTAACAACCCTCCAAGTGGATGGTTTAGGCTTCCCATTTATCCTTTTGTAGACTAATATTGGCATGACGTTAACCGATGCCCCTGAGTATACCAGGAAATTATGTACGTTGTGATTAAAAATTTCAAAAGTGAGGAGGAAAGGTGGATTCTTGTTCTTAGACTTACCCCCAATGCTTGCCTCCCCGATTTCTTCTTCCTCCTTGGGTTGATTATCAGTGGGTAGCCTCTCCTCTGATGCTTCAAGTTCTTTCAAAAGTTTTTCTTTTTGCTGCGGCACCTTACACATTTCAAATAATGAGATATTCTCCCTTACCATCTTTATATCTTCCACAATGTCATAATCCAGCTGAGGTTCGGTGGGATGCGGTTTATCAACATTCATTTTTTCTTCATTGGGCTTGGAAAACGTATCATTCTGTCTAGGATCTTGACTGGTGATGGTGAATTCATGAATTTTATCAACTGAGGAATTATTTTGAAATTTCTTAACATTTTTTTGAAGTCTTTTAATCTTTGGGAGCATGAGCCTGTTTTCTTTAGCCGACCCTTGGATTCTTGTTGTTACATTCGTTTCCATGACGTCCTCGTATCCCTAATTCCTTTCTTCCTCAGCATCGAATAACGAAACAGAGTCCCACAAAACCATGGTCTCATCCTCTTGTTCTTTTGTTGATGTATTACTGTCTTTTCTTTCTTCATCTCCATATTCTGTTAATTTAGAATCCAATAGCTGATTCATCACTAGTGTCATTGAGTTTATCCATTGAGGACAATTCTTTTCAGAGTGAGGTTGTTGGTGGAAAGTGCAAAAATTGTCCATTCCTACCTCTGTTAAATTCATAGATGCCGAATTGTGCAGAGGGGTTTGGGATTGATTGTTGTCCTCCCATTTCTTGTAATAGGGCTTGTATAATTTTTGAGCTTCCTTTTCCTTTTCCAAGTCTATGATTCTGTTAGAAATATTCTGCATCATTTTTTCCATACCTTCAAAATTTGGTGATTGCTCTTCCTTAGGCTTAGTAAACAACAAGGCTTTCCTTCCCACATTTTTCTCTCTTGATCGTTCGGGATAATCTTCAATACTTTCCCTTTCAGCCTCTACTTTCTTTGCCTCCTCATAGGTCTCTGCTAAAGTGGGATTGGCCTTCATTTTGGTGAACATAGCCAACTCGGGTCCTAAAGCTGAGGTATAATACTCAATCAGGGCTTTATCTGAAGGTATGTCAGCTTCAGAAAAGTTCTTGAGGTACACTGCAAATCTTGGGGTGAAGCTGTGCACCTTCTCCTTTCTCTCTTTCTTTAAGGCACATAGTCCTTTCATGAGGGCTGCATGAGTCTTTTGGGTCACATACTTACTTCTAAAAATCCTCTCGAAGGTATCCCAATCAAGGATAGAGTTTGCAGGTAGACCAAAGTACCATGATGCTACAGTTCCTTTAAGGGTGTGTGGGAAAAGTCTGCAAACTACATCCTCATACTCCCCAGCCCTTAACCCTTCTATTTCTAAATAAAAACTTTGTAGGTGGTCGTCGACTAGTATCTTCTCATTTGGGTCGAATTTGGGCAGCATCTTTTCAAAATATTGAAGTAAATCATGCAACAGAGGTGTTAGGTTTAAAGGTGACCTGGCTTTCTAGGCAGGTGGTGGGTTCGGTGGGTTCGGTGGTTGATTTGCGTTTATGCCTGCCATGAGTCTAGGTGGAGAGTGAGGGGGTGAGTGAGTAGGAGTGTGAACAGGAGAACTGTAAGGAGTATCCGGGTCTACTTGATTAAAAGGAAGTACAACTTCCTATAAGGTTGTTTCTACAAGTTCTTCCCAATCCCCAACCATCACTGAGTCTTCCAATATAGGACGATCTTTCCTTTTATATTATCTTCTGGGCAATTCAGGGATGATCGTCAATCCTCCAATATTCTTCGCATATGCCCTAGTGTGTCTTCTCAAATTATTAACAACTTCATTGTCAACAGAATACAAATGTTCTCTACCTCCTTCTTCCAGAATTGGATTATGAAACACACTGCTTTCTGAACTGTTACCGGTGGAATAGTCTCGGCAAAATGGGTTTCTTCGGCTAGCCATGCAATGGCGGCCCTCCTTCTAGCGCCAGAAAACTATTGAGGCCTGGATATTCACAGGCACCAACAGCAAGGGATTCTCCCCAGTCAACGTTCCCAACTAGTCCGTGACTGTTTGGTGTAGGGAATCCATCTGGTTTGCAGTCCGGCTACCATAGGTCAAGTAACAAAATAAAGGTTTTACCGGTTGCGGCCTGATCCACCGTGTATATTTTGTATTTTTGACTTAAAATATGATGCAAGTGCCTACCTAACATGCATATTTGATGAAGAATGCCAGGAGTATTCACAAAGTGATGCGCAGGTTCTTACCTTTCGTCTTAAAACTCACAAGCACCTCATTCACACACAAAGAAAGCAAAATAAGTACTAACTAGGCTATCTCTAGAGAGCTAGATATTAATTCATGAGTAATGCAATACTGCCCACGTGTTATGGTAAATCATAGATAGTTGTTCTTATAACCAAAACATAGAAACATGAATAAAAGTATACATGACAAGATAGCTCATCAACAGTTAAAAACCCCATTACTCATAGTGGAAAATGTTACAGAATATACTAGAGAACATTCAGGAAAGAACATAGGTTCAGAAGGTTAGAACGCTCTCACAGTTAATGAAACACAGTAAAAAATGAAATAGTTCCCCTTCAACATTGTTCATTTTATCACATTGAAACATTCCACATAGCACCTTCTCCAACAGGCAAAATTTGCAACTTGTGGTTGTAAAATGAAATAGTTCCTCTTACAAACAATAGTTCACAAGTTTTACAGGGAAAAAGCCCTTGTAAGTTCTCACTTTCCTATATTTAAACCAAATCAGCTAATCTCTTGGGTTTCCCCCAAAGCTGTGACCTTTCGATCTCCCAAGATATTTAATATCCCCATTTTTATCTTTCTAGTGTGCACTTATGACCCGCTTGGTAACTGACAGGTATCTCCAGGTCTGGGCCTTTGTCCTCATTGGTTTTTCCTTCTCTTTCATTTTCTCTCCTTGGGATCCTGGTAGTTTCGGTTCAATCTTTTCCAACACTGCGCAACTCCCTTTTGGCACTTGTCTCCCAGCTATGCCTTTGCGCAGTAATCATTTGTAAAAGTTCCTTGAATCCACCTGCAATTGATCAATATTTATCATTCATTGGGACTGCATTTTCACTAACATCAAATTACATCAACCAAATGATTAATCATCAAGAGAGGCCATGTAATGCATTACTGTTATGAGAACATTAACAAGTGTCGGCACCACTATCTCGTCCACACATGGGTTTGAAAAACTTACCAATGATGGAAAGAGAAAACTCATCGGTGGCTTAACACACTAAACATCGGCCGGGTAGTCTCATTTACAGCCGCATAAGAGGGTCTTGACAGGTGACGGGCACTGTGAGACTATTAATCCTATCAGAATCGGAAGGGCTATGACCTAAATTTTGAGTGAAAAAGTCCCAATTGGAAAGCGGAAAACATCAACATCAGACACTTAGTGCACTACACACCCACAAGGGCAGAGGAGGAAAGGCTAAGGCCTCCGGTCCAATGCAAAATGATGAAGGCCCGATAAAGCATCGACGGGTGGAGCGGTTGTATGCTAGACACTTAGTTTGTTTGGGAGCCACAATTGTGGAAGGTAAACCAACTACAAACTTCGATAATGTGAACAAGCCAACAAAATGACGCGACAACAGAGAAGTTAATATCATCGTTGGATTTCCGCAACGGAGGCTACCTAAGGAAACATGGTGCCGATAAGTTGTTCAAATGACTTCTGAAATGGTGGTTAGCGCAGGAAATAGGTTCCCAAGAGGAAATCACAGCTTGAAGGGTAACAAAAAACAAACTCTAAAATCCACGCCCCACAGTAATTTCAAATAGAAGCAATTTTTTGAAAAAATAGGAAGAGAGTTAACCTTAAAATAGTCCAAAATTAAAACATGGCCAAAAGAGTTCATGGATCCAAATAATTCAAGGCAGCATTAAAATCACAAGGGGATCCAAAATTTGAAAAATTTAGGGAAAACAGTGGCAGCTGCAACAAGTCTGCATTCAATGCACATCGATTGGGCACTCCATGAAAACCCCTTTCCTCAAATATGGGCTAATGGAAGGGTGTAGCTCAAATTTCATGGGTGAACATCAACTTTTTCTTCTCATACAATAATTATATATGGGAAAATTGAGTGGGTGTAATGGGATTTCTCTTTTACGATGTGCAAAAGCACCTACCTTAGATCATTAGGGTAGAGTTCAACAATGAAAACCAAAAACAAGAATACCAATAATAATATTTTTTATTATTTTTCAAATATATTCTACAAACTAACAAAAATAAAAGCATTTATACATTTTTTTGCAATGTGGGCCACTATAGACGTCTCAAGAAATGGTCCCACAGCTCCACTGTTTGGGTCTCCATACTGTGCCACGGATTGTTGCCAAATGGGGAATGGATCCAAATGGGTACTCAACAAGCTCAACATACAACATGGTATATAATATGGAAATATATGAAAATACTCACAAAAAAGTATGTTTTTGGAATGGCCAAAAAGTTCGTGACTGTGACAAAAAGTGTTCTAGGGGTGGCCTTCACAATATATTTATAGGATGGTCCAAGGGTTAATGACCCATGGTATTTTATTGTGTATGTTATTTATCTATGGTATTTTGACCCATGCTTATTTTTAGTATTTTTTGGTCATTTTTGGAGAGAGTGGGGATAAATCACATTAAATGCTCAACTTCCCTTCATTTATGGGAAGGAATTGTTAGGATTATAAATGAGAAATACAATACAATAACGAGCGAGAAAGAAACATTATAACAAGAAACCACATATAGACACAAGATATACCCTGGAAACCCCATGCGGGGAAAACCAGCACCAATGAATATCTTCATTACATAGCCAAAACCGGCCATCCGGGCCAAGCGAGCTAGCCATTGCTCACCTCGAGGACACTTTACAATGGAGTCTTTGCAATCCTTATAAAGGCTTAATCACATGAAATACCATGGGAAAATACCACGGGCTACAACAAACCATGTGCCCAAACCATGTGCAAGACCTAAACCACCTTTGACTTAATCTTGAGTCAAGGTTAACCCTAACAATCCACCCTTGACTTGGAGTAATCAACAACTCCCCTCAAATATTTACCGAGGAATCTTACATACACCCCCCTATCACCTAGGTCTATCTCCTAACTTTACCGGTGAGTTACCAGGGGTATGCATGCCTTACCAGGTCTTACAACCATATGCCCATTTACATTCAAACTGCTCCATTACATTTTTTTTCATGTGCCTTCATGGTGACTACACCATCACCATCCGTTGCTTCATCCTCTCACTTTCCATGCTCATTTCCTTGCTCATCTTTTTCCATGCTCCCTTTGTACCTACATCCAAACTCTGTCGTTGATGTCCATATAAAGAAAAATCCATCTACAGGATTACATGGGTCATCGGCCGTTGTAACCGCCAATTCTCCAGGAATTCTCTTCACATACATGGCTCATCAATCTTGGTCCCAAAACCGAGATTAAACCATCTAACATTTCTCCCGCAATCGAAGACTCAACCTCTTCAATCCACATCAAGCTAGGCTATGAGTACACCTGCCACCCTCGTACCTACCTAGTGGTTCATTCCACACTTGATGCAACATCCCTTATTTGCGCATAAGAGGGATACCTTGTGCTTTTAGCATCCATAGAAATCCAAACTTGCCTACAACTAAGTTTCACATGGACCAAAAAATTACTGCTAGGGTGTCAGGTACCACCGAACATGCACCCCACAATTTGATTCAACATAGAAACACCAACGAGCATAACCAAGACAAACCATAGCTCTAATACCAGTTGTTAGGATTATAAATGAGCAATACAATATAATAACGAGTGAGAAAGAAACATTATAACAAACAACCACATATAGACACAAGATATACCCTGGAAACCCCATGTGGGGAAAACCAGCACTAATGAAGATCTTCATTACATAGCCAAAACCGGCCATCCGGGCCAAGCAAGCTAGCCACCACTCACCTCCAGGACACTTTACAATGGAGTCTCGTCAAGCCTTATAAAGGCTTAATCACATGCAATACCATGGGACAATACCATGGGCTAGAACAAGCCATGTGCCCAAACCATGTGCAAGACATAAACCACCTATGACTTAATCTCAAGTCAAGGTTAACCCTAACAGGAATAAAAATGTTTTGGACCATATTTAGTGGAAATTTAGTTGTGAAGGTCAAAATGGAGGAAATACTAGTCGGAATATGATGTATGACTATGGTTTAGGCTATGGAGAGCTAGGTGAATTTTTTTTTGTGTTAACTGTGGGGTTCATAAAAATAATATATATAGATCACTACCATATAAAACATTAGCCTAATTAAAATTGACGACCCCTTAAAATTCACCCATGGGCTAAACTTATCTCTTAAAGTTTTTCTTGGTAACAACACTAGTTGCAATGAGACATTTTAGTTTTATTATGCAATACTTATTATGAGTTTGTACATCATGATTTGTCACAAACAAATGTTTAAAGAATTGTTTGCTATAGCGACACATACTCCCTAAACATCGAAAAGGTTTTACCCTTTCTAAAACCACCTGTAAGGCAAGTGTAGTCAAACCCAATATGTCTGAGGGAGGGTTGTAAGACCCACATTTTCATAGTAGAAATAGGATGCATATTATATAATACTCAATAGCAACATCAATAGGATGCATATTATATAATACTCAATAGCAATCATACCATTAACCAGTTCTACATACCATTATAATCCTTATTCGCATAAAAACATATTCATCTTGACAAAGATATTGACATACATTAAATGAGTAAATGCCACATTAGTTCGCATCATTCACATAGAAATAAAAGATAAAAACCAATACATATCACAATAATTCATCATTAACTCTTCTAATACATCGTCGATCAATAGAGTTCTAAACATACAAAGGTGAAAAGCGGATACAAAAAAACTCCATACCAAAACCATCCTTAGATACAATAACCTTCGTAGATGTGAATCCTTACAACCCACAAGATCTCAAAAGAGGATCTCTAAGACACATTTCATCTAAATCAATTTAGGAGCCATATCGCCTAAGAGTTACAACCCTAACTCTACTTATAGGTTCACTTGGCAGTTACAAAATGGTCCACTTAACCAATCACTAACTAATTTAATCAAAATCTATTTATTTGTCAAATTCTTTACCCTTCGCGGTTGACCTTTTTCCTTGTTGACACCCTTTTCATCATTAGAGTTATTGCACTTTCTACAATCCGACCCCGTGCCAATAGCTCCCCAACACAAAATTGTGGCTCGTCCTTGAGCCACCTCAGCTAGACGCTATTAGTGCATTTCGTTGTGCCTTTAAATAATCATATGTTGTCTTGTCTTGGTTGCAAACTTATCTAACCCATGCCTTGAGTGTTGTGCACTCTTCAACTTGTTGCTATGTGAGGTGTTTCTGACCCATCTTTTTATTTTTATCAACTCTATCTCAGTCTTCGTCATTCCTTCCATGGCCTTGAATGCTAACTATGCTACTATGTTCTGAAGTTCATCTAGGTTCATTGTTTTTTGTTCATGCCTTGTGCACTCCTTTTTGGCCCTCTGTTATGATTATTCAAGTTTTGACACTTTTTCCACTTGCACAAGTAGGGGCATCATCTTAAGCGATCCCCTGAGTGCTTCTAGTTGTACTTCTGCTCAGTCGAGTTGTACCTTCAGCTTGTGCATCTATTCATTTTGAACCAAACTTCCCCAAATATGTGTTACCTCTTCTAAGATCATTTGTTTTGAGTTCTCTATTTCCACAATTTCTTTTGCGACATCCTCAATTGCTTCTTTCCTTGCCACAAATTGTTCAGGCATTTTTTGGGGTATCACCCTGTCCTGTAACTTCTCATTTTCCTTTCGCATGTCTACGATAACTTTACGTAACCGTGGTTTTTTTTCTTCTGCAAGCATCTCTAGAATAACTTAAGGTCCCTCTTCATAGGCCAAGGATACTGCACGCTCCAATAGTTGTATACCTTCAAAAGACTTTGCTTTTCAGTGATTATGACCTCTCATTCCTCTTTGAGCAGCTGACGCTCTACTTTAGTGCTTTGTACTTGCTGTTGGTAGCGGATTATCTAATGGTAAGCAGTTGCTTCTCAATCCCTGATTTCTTCAATTACTACAATTTGAATGCGTTCCAACATCAATATCATGATCAAGTTCAAATCGATACCAATCAGATCATGCCTTCGTAATGTGGCATCTGCGTCTTCATCTCTTCTCGTTATTGTCTGTGGTAAAATCTGTACCAGTCGCACCTTAGTGCCAATGTCTATTTCAACTGCTCTTTGTAATTCCCCTTCTTGTAGTATTAACATGTCTAGGATTTCATTTGTGAGTGTCTGCACTAGCTACATTACCTTATGAAAATATCTAGTCACATGTTGCTTAACCTTTTCCTAGTTCTCATTTACCACATTAATTATGGCATCTATTAAGTTGTTTGTTTTCTCATTGGAGAGTCCAATGGATCGAATACCTTCAACTTTCTCAAACACGCACTTCTTCATACTGTTTCTCAAGCTCTGATTCTCTAGGTGTTGCTCATGAGGATTCCTCCCGTGATACTTAACATTCTTACCAATTCTCATTGTCGGTGCACCTTGTTTGCTTGGTGGCACATAGTTCATAATTATTCTCCCATTGACACTATCGGTCTTTATTTCCTCCCTCTTACTATTGTTTCCTCTTGTGCAGTGGTCGATGTTCCCTCTTCTTCTTTCGTCACCATGGACCAGAGAAAAGTATGGGTCATTTTGGGTTTCCTTTATGAAGCTAATGACCTAGTGGCGCTTCTTTTCTCCCTAGATATCCATAGAGGTGGGGAGGAAATATTTGTTTGTTCTTGGACAATTTGTGCCACCACCCTTGGTGACCCTTGTGTACTCATGCTTGAGGTGATATGCGCAATCGCAACTTCATCGTTCCTCATCTCTGTCACTCTTTGTTCTAATTCTTTCTCTCAAGCTGCACAATTGGTGGAACAATGCCCTTTGGCACCATAGGCTAATGGGCTTTACGTTCAGAAGTCCAGGTTTCATGGCTTCCTTTCGACTCTCGAACATAAAAATATCTTAGATCATCTTCATAATCAGGTTTTCTTGACACATTGTAACACTCCATTAAAATTTGATGTGTTGGTTTCCATTGCGATCTCATCGATGGTCTATTCAGAACTATCTCCAATACCTTGTCCATAATATCTTATAGCGTACTACGACTGAATGGATTTTCAATCGTGAAAATTAAAGTATTGCAGAAGGTAGTAGTAATCTCTTCCCAAGTTGTCATTTCTCATCACAGTTTTGCTGAGACATATGATATTCGTGGTGTTTCATCTAGTGTGTGGATGAATGCATGAACCCATTCCTCCTTTATTCTCAGCTTCCATGTTGTTTGACATGTTTTCAAATGGTCATTTGGATAATTTCTTCCATCATATTTCTTCCCTTGGTAGTATTCATCCTCCCCATATCGTACTTCCATCAGGTGTCAACATATTTGCCAATTTTCTATCGATGTCTTGTGCCTGGACCACCATCTTGTCGAAGTAGCCTTTAGTGCTTCTTCCCGTGCTAACAAGCGTTGTGGTTTTGATACTCTTTCTTTGAATTAACCGATCAAAATTTCCAAGTTATGTAGTTGTTCACATGCTTACAAATCAGATACTTATACTGCAATCAATCTTAGTGGCTTAGTGATTCATGCACACTCCCTTGATGATACTGCATGCAACTTGTTTTTCCAATTTTCCCATGGTTCGTTGGAGTTTGAATATATTGAACTGATACTTCTCCATCTTAACTATCCATCCTCAATGGGGTTGATGTAGTCTTTAGAGACATTGTAAGCATTATCCCATCCTCTTGTGATTTCGTATTTTATTAGTTCAACATATCACTGTCCTTCGAGGGGATCGAGTGGGGCAATGAACCTCATGTCACAGTTCTTGAATGTCATTTCCTTTTCTTGAAATTGATAATGACCAAGTTCTTCATATAAAAAATGATTCCAAAAACAAAGGGTATGTGATGGTATTGTCGACGATCTCGATAACATTAAAATATGCATATTTCTTTAATCCTTCTACTTCTCCCGATAGATAAGGAACTGAGCTAATGGGTGAAACTTTGGATTGATTTTCCAACCGAAGTTGTACTAGAAACCATACTATCTTTTTTCCCCATCATTTCCCATGTCTGTTTGGTCAGGATGTTCACTTCCAACCCTAGATCCAAAATAATCAAATATTCCTCATACTCACCAATTTGGACATTCATTCTCATTTCCCTTCCCATTTTATTCTTCTGTAGCTAGTTCAGTGGATGATCTTGTCACCCTTATTCCTATAGATACAAAAAAATTTCTATCTCTCTTAACATATCGTGATCCTTGGATAAAGTTAGATAGATTTCGAGAAAAAATTTCAGGGTACTGACCTTTCTTTGTGACTTTTGTTACTTCATCGAATCAAAACTCGGCGGCATCTAATAAAAAAGAATCTTACCATTATTCTTGATCAATGCATCCTTCACTTTAAAGAAGGTTTATTTTCCTTATTCCATAATGAATTGAAATTTCTTTCAAGTTGCAGGCTAGACATTTAGTAGTGGTCCATTCTCTCTTTTTCGTAGCTCCTCCTCTTCTTACTATGATGACAAGTGTTGGTTGGATCCTTAATTTAACCGATATATTTTGTGCATTTTGACCATGATTCATGTTCCGATTTGTATTCTGCTTTGGTTGCGGTTATGGCACATTCTTAGCTTTCCATTAAATTAAAGGAAAAGGAGAAAATGACACATTACAGGAGGGTTGTTTGAAAATGACAATGAAGAAAGAGAAAACTGTGCAACATACATCAACATTAGAATATAAATAAGAAGAAGAAGCCACAAAAAGTGATGTTAAGTTGAAAATGGAAGTGGAGGAAAAAAAAGAAGAAGTGAAAACTACATAAGGCCATAGGAAAAGCAAATAATACACTCCTACAGATTCAAATAGGAAAAGAAAATTCTCTAGAATAAAAAGAAATAAAGATAGGTCAGTCCATTCAAGGCCTATGTACCAAGATTGAGGATATTGCATTAAAGCAACCACCAAGAACTCCTCTAGAGTTCATAGTAGAGTGTGAGAATAGAAAAGAAGGAATGAATATTGTGAATGGTAATAATATGATCTTTGAGCTAAAGTATGAAAAGTTACATGAATGAAGTTATTAGTTACAAATACATCAACACTCCCTCTTAACTAGGAAGGTATTTTCTTGACACAATATATCAGCAAAAGTCTTCTTCTCTAGATCAAGTCTAGATCATCATCAAAGTTGGATCATCACTGGATCATAATCAAAACTGGATCATCACTGGATCATCATCAAAGTTGGATCATCACTGGATCATCATCGAAAATGGATCATCACTGGATCATCATCGTCATTGATTCCACTATCTCAATCAACTACTTATATCTCTCAATTTTACTCGTCATAGGAAGTCCTACAGAGATATCCCTCTTTCATGCTACTTGTAGGCCTATCCTCCATGTAGGTCTTCATCTTCTTCAGCACTTATATCTTACCCATTCAGAAAGGCTCTACACTCATGTATGACCATGGGAGGACCTACCCACCACCATTTCAGAAAGGATCCTCCACTTATATCTGACCATAGAAGGAACTAATCCTACCATGTTAGAAAGGCTCTTGGACTCATCACCTTCCCTTGGAGGGAACCTCGATCCAGAGAACACCAAGCTTCTCCCTGAAGTACTCAAACTTCACTCCAGCCATTTATAGCATAGAATCACATCAGGGATGATTACCTTCAAGGATAACCTGCAATATTCTCCAGGACTTATTACATCTGAGGACAACCTACATGCCCATTTACGTATGAGAAACCTATGAGCTTCACCAGGATTTTATGCTTAGACAACTATCTCACTGGCTATGCTATAATTCCATCTTTCAAGAGATCTCAATCTCGATCACATACTAGAGCTTCACTGCTCCTCTCTGCATCATACACAAATGCAATTCATATCAATCAAATCAAATAGTAGTTTTCAAAAGAAATGTACTACCTACCAAATATCCGAGAAAGTGGCAACATATTTCTCCTTGGCTATACTCAACGTCACATAGGACTGCTTCCTACCACACCAAGAGATCACACCTAATCTCATACTGACGCAACACCCAAAAATGCTCTTCATATCAATGGCACTACCTTCCCAATCTAAATCCACATAACCCTCTAGGTTAATGTTCTGATTTGCCTCATACTTGAGCCCATACTCAACTGTACCCTTCAGGTACCTCATTTCATGCTTTGCAACCATCAGGTGAACATGTCTCAATATGTTAACAGTAAAGTAAATATCTGGTCTCATATGATTTAGGTACATCAATGAACCAATCGTCTGATGATACATCATAGCATCAATCGACTTTGATGAAGCATCACTTAATAGCTTCAGGCTCAATGCCATAGGTGTGGTCATGGACTTGTAGTCCATCATCCCAAACCTCTTCAGGATATCTACTTCATACTTCCCTTGTCCCAAGGAGATTCCATCTACATTATACCACACCTCCATGTCTAGAAAGTAGTGCATCATATCCAAGTCCTTCATCTCGAACTCAGCAGCAAGTTTCCTTCTTGCAACTTTAATGAGTTGCTCTTTTCTGTCAGGAACAATTCATCGACATATAACAGGAGTATCACTGGTATTCAGCCTTCAACCTTGAAGCAAAGCTTGGAATATTATTTACTCTAAGTAAATCCTAGATCCATCATTCTTCTTGAACTGGTATTCTCCTTCCCTTTCTTCTTGGCTACTTCTTCATAGCTGGAAGGTTCTGCATCAATGATGTCTCTCAATAGTGTCACATAAGTAGAGTGTCTTTGAGGCCTCTTTATTTCTTTTAAATTATCATCATATTATTCTTCATCTTGGATTCTTTCTTGAACTTTTGTCACTTGTTCTTCAGAACAATTCTCATCCTTCTTTTCTTGTAGGTGATTGTACGCCATATTTCCTACAAGTCAAATTCATTTGTATGGTTAGAAACATTTCATAAGGCATATTAACAATGGAAAATTCTGATGCATAAAGATATAACCATGCAACTATTTTATCCAATACAACATTCATCCATATCTCATGGAAACGTTTCTAGATGCCTTCCATCTCTACCAAGACATCATTGAGATTGTGCACTAATCCAATATGTCAGCAAAGAGGTTTCATTCTAGATAAGTAGCAATGGGGAGTTATATAGCACCATGAGCTACTTACCCATCACATTCATATTAGTAGTATATTGTTGTTAATGAAAACATTCTACCATGCATAATACATCAACTGAATATAAACAAATTCATCACAAAACAATATCATGAAATTACAATTGAATACTTATCTTTATTTGTTTCGTTGGTAGACTCCTTCTTTCAGCATCACCATCTTCTTCATTCATAATAGCATCATTTCTTATACAAATGCTTAAGATGGATAAGAGGTTCTTCAAATTCCTCATCACTTGAGGTATCTTATTTGAATCATGAAATATTGATCTTCAGTTGCTCCCATCTTCTTTTCTCTTATTATGAGTCGAGCTTCTTCTTTTGTGTGCTCTTCCTAGAGTCTACTGAAAGTAATCACTTCCTTCTAGCACACATTCCTTGAATGAATGAATCCCATGATCCTTGGAGGCCATTCAAGGTGGTTATCATATCTTTTGCATTCTCCACTTCTTCTTCTACTGCTTCAAGTTGTTGTTTGGGAGACCCTTGTAAAGTATGGCTATATGGTATATGCATTCTTCACTTTATTCAACTAGTTTCTCAAAGTCATCTTTTGATTTATGTTCTCCCTTAAAATAGCTTGGTAAAGGAATCAAAACATCTCTTTAGGTGTCTTTAGGGAAGACACTTGTGGTATAAGGTGATCCTTGACTGAATCAGCAATGATCTTCTTGGCCTTCACCAAGTTCTTCTTGTGTAAGGCTTTAGCCACATCTCCCTCTGGAACTCGAACCTATCTACTTATGTAGGTGTCCAATTCATTTCCTTTAAGAACTAGTGAGATCCTATACTTCTATGGTTGGAATTTTTCAGCCTCGCCAAGCTTGTCATCAAGCTGGTGTGATTAGTCATTTTGAAATGAGAACCTCAACTGCAAATAACAAAAGATTGGATCTTACCGATTTGAGGTGTCCATCCTAGTTCTGGAGCTGGTTGATCTAGGGTTTGTCAAATAAACCCTAATTTTAAAAACTTGGAATTTCAAGCTTATGATGGGATAGGAATATAGGCCTCTTCAATTTGAGGTGTCCAATGTACTCCTTTTTTGAAAACACCGTAGAGAAACTCCCAGAACAGGAAGCCCTAGTTTACGAATTTCTTCTGCAGAAATTCTTGATACTATTTCTGTGGTATCTATGAAATTACTGCTCCTATGTGTCCAAAATTTTGTACTGAGATAACCTCGTATGTCCTCTTTCCCAAACCATAGGTTTTACCAGAATTGCTTTCAAAAATTGGGACTTATGAGAGTTTTCCCAAGGTGACTTATTTGAGGATTGTTTAGCATAGATAACTTGTACGGACTTCCACATGTCCTTGTTTCATCATCAGGGTCTAAAAATTTTACCAAATAAAGTACAGTCTATGCCCTATATGGAACATCTTGCGAAATTTCAATTGGACCTTTGTAGCCCGAGATGTAGCAATTCTCCCCTGAGGTGTTCTATTTAGGGATGAATCCTCAAAGAGGCTAGAACCCTCATTTGGAGGAAACATATCTTCCACAGTATAGTGAATCATAGGCTGAAACTTTTACACATGGTACATTAGTATTTTATCTTCGTCATGTGAAATTTTGGGCCATGAGAATTCTTCAATCCCAAGATATAGGGAATGTACCAAAACTACCCGTTTTAGTATTTTAGGGTTTTTCAAGCTCGGGGTCAAACTAAGTTTTTACTTTCCCAGAGTTTTACCCAACCAAAAATCTTGACCTTGGTCTCTAAACTTCGATTCTGATGATGATAGCGATCCTATGCTGGGATCACTTAAAAAATAGTCTTATGTAAAAATCCGTAATTCCCCGTAGCGAAAGCAAAAAATGCCTGGAATCAAATTCTGCTTCAATGGAAAGATGTTCACTTCAATAGAGAGTTAGCCTAGCATCCTTTTGGTGATGGATTGTGGAGAGAGATCGAAAAAGTAAAAAGCCTTAGATTCTATAGCTGCACAGTGTCTTCTTCTGAGGTTAGCTTTGATACCATGTTATATTTTGATCATTTATGGAATACTATCTTAGGATCTTATCTGAGAGAATAACATGCACAACAATCAATCGCAAGAGACAAGAGACATAAAGAATTTTCCTAGGGGAAACCATAAAGGAGAAAAACCCGCAACTTCCTCAGAGATAAAATGAGCACTGGTGGTAGTAGTAAAACCCAAAGACATAAAATATGATCTCCAACAATTTTTCTCTCCCTCACTTGAGAGAGCTTCTCCTCTCTCACTCATGTGCCCCAGTTGAGTGAGTGTGTGTGTCAAATAGAGAGTCTCACTCTCTATTTATACTAGTTTCCAAAATTTACAATTAATTACCAGGGCCAACATCTCTAGGAGAGTCTAATAACCCTAGTGCCCGTCAACTATGGGGACTTTTCCCTCGGATCAACAAGGAGGGTTAACCTTCACTCAATTTTGTGGACTATTGCCCTGACTTACAACAGAGGATTAACCTCAATGACTTTACATGACTTATTACATTAATGAATCTCTCGATAGGAATATCAAGATATAATGAAATATAAATGATTCTCCTGGTAGGAACGTCAAGGAACAATATAAGATATACAAGTGAATACATTTCGAAGTTACAAATACATCAACATCTACTAGTAATGGAAAAGAAGGGAAAAATGGGAGAATACAAATTACAATAGATGAAAGTAAGTAGGATCTAGGATGAGTCACAAAATATAGCCAAAAGGATCAAACCATTGCAATAAGAATCATTTCGGATCAGAGAACAATTTGTACATGTATTAGGGGAATTCAAGGGAGTTGTTGATGAATGTAAAAAAACCTTGAAGTCATCTGCGAATGAGCAGGTGGAAGAAGATATTTTCATAAAAAAAATAGAAATGAAGGAAAAGGTTGCAGCCACACATGAAGCTCTACAAAAATTCACAATAATAGTGCAACCAAAAAAGAAAACAAAAAGGAAAATTTTTTGATACACAATATTACGCAACGGAAATTGATGGGGACAAATTATGAATCCTAACACTAGTACAAAATGAGGGATAAGTGACCAGGAGACAAAAAAATGTGGTCGTCACAAAACTTTCAAGGGATAAATGACAAAAATTGAGAAATTCTAAGTGACCTTACTAAAAATGACCAAGATAATGCCCAATTTGGTCACATGATAAGAACTAAACTAAAATTACTAAGACAAATGACCAATTTTCTCATGGGATTAGAATGAAACTAAAAATGGCCACATAACAATTGGTCATTTTTAGTTGTCTCACTCCAAAAATGGAAAATTACAATTTTGACAATGAATTTGTAGAATTTACTAAATTCTATGCACTAGACAGATGTTTTCCCTTCATAATGAGCCTTAAATATCTATGGGTATGATAATTATTGTTTTATATTATTTATGCCTTAGTATTTTTATGTTCAGAACCTTGTCTCTTGAATTATGCTAACACATCATGGTTTCATAAAGGTAGTTCAAGCATTGAGAAGCGTAGGTGTAGCAGCCTGAGTGGTATGAAGAGAAGATGAGTTTTCGATGCTAGTTGTTACTCGCCAGTCCCAGCTCAACACGCTAGATATAAACAGAGGTTTTCAGTCCACAAATAGCTGCAACATACTTAGCTGCAACATAATGAGCTACAATAGTGTGCCACTACTTAAGGAATAGTTGCAACAAATAGGGTATCTCTTAATTGGTTTTGGATATTCATTAACAACTCAAGCAATAGGATTTCTTATATTCTCTACTTTCCTTCAATTCCACTCACAGCTGTAACAACTTGTTGTAACAAGGAATCCTAAAGACCATAGATATTCATGGATCCTGATATTAGTGGGTGAAGGTTATGATTGTTCATGTATTTATATTGGGAAACATTCTCAGCTAAGGGTTGGTTGATAATTGATAAGAGAGTGTAAGCTATTACATTAGTTGTAACTCTACATTGTGATTCTAATATAAGGAGCAGGATTCTTCTGATTTTTGCATCTTAACATGTGTTAGTTCTGGCGTCTCTATTTGAAGGCTGGGCCCGCCTTCCACAGATACTTCTAAGTTAATTAGATGTTTCGATTATTTGATTGTCTGGTGTGGAAATTTCAGTAATTTCATTATTTACATTTAGCTGCAACAGTAATCATTTATCATTGTATTTCCTTTGACAGTAATGTTTGCATTTCCATTAAACTGTAATTGTGTCGTGTGAAAGTCGACAGTGCAGGTTAATTTCCATTATGCATGTGTGCCAATAGCTGTTACAGTCAATCTCAGCTCCAGCTCGTTTTAATTAGTTGTCTTTTCTGAGGTTTTCTAATTCAGTCAGATTATGATTTAGAGTTTGTTTAGTTCAATTTCTGTTGTTTCCAATTTGTAGATTAGTTGAATTTAACTCGTTATGATGGATTTGCATATTGTTTGATAATGTTAAGATTTAACTTCCTACAAACGTAAGCCTAGTTCTCTATTTCTAAATTCATTAATTGTTGGATTGATATTGTAGGAAGTAATTGCATTTCTGAATTTCTAGGTGAGTAATTTAGATTAGTTTTAGCTATGATAGGAGTTTGACTAAGCAGATAGGTAGGACTGTTAATCTTTCATTCAATTGATCATCTACTTAGTGTTTATGCATAGATAGTGTGAATTATCTTTGAAATAAAAATACTTCCCTAGGTTGACAATTTATATTGAGCATCTGTAAGTTAGCCATAATTCAGTTGCATATAGTGTGACCAAAATTTTTGCGTTGTAGCTGGGGACGGTAATTAATAGAAATAGTAGTAGTTGCATCCATTCATATTTCTTCTATAGTTTTTAAGATTGCATGTTTTGGGTTGCATGAATGTAAGGAGAGTACAACATTTCATTCCCAGAACCCCGAGAACTCCCCAAAATACTAATTTTACAGGTGGTCAAGGTCATGGAGGAATTCCATCCTTAGGAAGGAGGACATTCATTGATGATCTAGTTGAGAGAGCTAACTCTTCTACCATAGCTCGCCAAAAGAGGTCGTCATCTGTTAGAAAAAGGTCGGTTAGTCCTAGGTTGGAAGCATCAGTTTCCATGGTGGAGAACACAAGAGAAGCTGTGACACCATATGGTGTCCCTACGCATAGATATAGAGCCAGAGTTGTGGGAGGAGGTGGGCTAGAGGTGGTTTACCATGTAGACAGGAAAGAGGTCACAAAGGAAGAGTGGTTACAACTTCAGCAAGAGTGGTAAAATCATAGGAAGCAGTAGGGGATAACCATGATCCTGAAGATGATAAGGAAGGAGTAGGGGATAACCATCGCAATGATGAAAATAATCCACCTGAGGAGACTATTTCCACACTACAATTCTATCAAAACCCCAAATTTTACATGTCAAAACCCCAAATTTTAACAAAAATTTAAAATTTTGAGATAACATAAAATGTTCATAGATGCAGTTAGATAACTACTAGCAGCTAATAGAAGAAATGAAACAGACAATAAAAGTATTCATTAACTTCAACACATATAGATTAATGTTATTAAATTTTGATATGTGATGTGAGTAATCTGCATTTAGATATTTAGCTGTACTAATAGTTTGAATGTCAAGTAGGTGAGGAATCATTTTCTAGCTGGAGCTTAGTTAGCGATCACTAACGTATTTGGATTTCTCTCTCTTTACATGCTGAAAAGGTAAATTTTTTGATCCAGTAAAATTTTACTAAGGTGTTAACCAGATATACTTCAATTAGCATAGAATATACTGCTAGAGTGAAAGTTGGCTTGCTTAAATTCCAAGCTTCTATGAGGTAAAGTACCTTCTCCTCATCTGTGTTATGACTATATCAGTACTTTAGTAGCATGTTGATATGATCAGTGTCTTTACACTATTGATGGACTATTATAAGAATGGCTATTACTTATTACTTATATTAATCTTCTTTCTATTATTACTCTAAGCTAATTCCAGTCCTTAATAGAGTCCAAGATTTAGTATATTACTACTTTTTATGTAACAAAAGTTTATTGCTATTGTTCATATAAATTTTCAATACTGTTTAAGTAAAGAAACAGACCTATGGCCCTTGGATAAATAAGTTACATAGAATTCTTAGCTTTATATTTTAATAAGCTAAGTGGAGGAAGTTATCAGATTATAATGCAATGCATTTATAGTTGACCAATTGTATAATTGTTGTCAAAATGTGAATTATATTTGTCCAAATTCTCCATGACTTAATAATGTGATGATACTACGATCTCACTTTCTTTTGTTTTAAAAATACTTGTTATACCACAAGTATACTTAGATGATTTCACTGTCTTTTACTATTACAACCAAATAGCCTTAAATGAAATCATTTTGAGCTTTATCTACTCATGAAGAATACTAATTACAACTTCTCTTGAAGTTTATGCTAGTACTATAGACTTCTTAAGAATCTATTCTAGAGTGAAGAAAATACTTTTAAATATATCTAATGTTGAATTATGAGCTAAATCATCATCATTAGAGTTTTTTTAATATGGACTAGCTCTAAAACATAGCTCTTCATTCTAATAATAGAATCAATGATTATTATGAAAACTATTACTTGTATTTAAGGGTTTATACCCTACTAGAGATCTCTCCTTAGTGGTTATTAATCCATTTGATGATTTCCATGTTAACAAATATCAAAATATTTGATACCATCTAAGCTGGGGTTCTTTTAAAATACGTTCACAATTATAATATGACCAAAAGGTTAATGATATTGTATAATCTAATGCTCCAATATTATTGAATTATGATTCTCAATGATTCAATACGCTTTGAATTGATATAATATAGTATCGATTGATCATTGTGGATATTATTAACAATGAATTGGTCTTGCGAGCACAATGTGGACTATAGAACTTGACCCACTGTGACTTTGATAAATTTATGGCGCACGTGGAACCTTCCTCACCATGCATTGTATGATTTAAAAGTCTCGACTGCAACCCTAGCTCTTCATTTTTTTGTCAAGGATTTGGTCTATGCTATGTTTGGTTTGTTGCAGCAATGAGGGCACGCCTATGTTCAGCTCCAACTTCATTGTTGTGGACTGATACACTTCCACTTAGGTGTGGTGGTTAGAGAGACCTTCAACTCCCATTTGTTTTTCTTCCTGCTTACCCTGAACTATCGTGAGGTTAAAGTAGCACTGTCAGTGAAATATTTTGTTGTTCAACTCTTTCGTGGCCGTTTCCCAGGATTGTTCTTGCTCCTGCTGTCAATGTGTCTTGTACATGAGCCCTTGTCATCTCTGTCACCTGTGAGTTACAAGGTTTGGATTCTCATTATGGTGGTTTTGCTATACTGGTTATTCCTTCGTGGCTCCAAAATATTCACTTCCGGGTGAGGTAATTTTCTTAAAGTTTATTACCAGCATTGGTTTACTATTTCAATTCTACACACAAGATTCTTTTTAATTAAACTCTGGTTTTTATTTTGCAGGGATAGTTTTCCTCCACATTTGAAAGTAACCAACTCTTAAATGGACCGGCGTTCAATATACAGGTAAGCCCTGGTTAAAAAATATGACTCTGCCTTAGGGGAAAATTTGCAGTTGGAAGAAAATACAGCATGGTTTTTCCCAGTTGTTGGGTTGTTGTTCGTTAGTTTATTAGTTTTGTTTTTTATATTTAAACCCTTGCTTTCAGCAGGGTGACTCTGAATCAATGCCGTGACTTGTAAATCTCCCTTCTTATGTTAAAAGAAAGGATTATACCTTGCTGTATGTTTTAGTATCAATTCTGTTGGTTTCGTTATTTAAAACCCCATGTCACAATATGGGTGCTCGACTCAGAGCTGGGTTTTGTACTCTATTTAAGTTTTAAGCCTTTTTTCCTATCAAGGAAAACATAGTTTAATTAAAAAAAAAGGATTTTACTTTAATGTCAGACTCAGTTTAACTTAATGCTTATTAATGTGACTCTGTAAACTTAGGGTTTTTACCCTATATGACTGTAATATAATAATTTTATTGTTTATTAATTGCATTAGGTTATTGTTAATATATTCAAGACTATTATTCAGTCATGGTATGAGTTGTTTTACTTATTGGCTCATGAATTTTTGAGCTAGGGTTTCCTAAATGAAACCCTTGTTTAAAATGATTCCTTCAATTTATTTAAGTAGTTTCTTTTACTTGTAAAACAAATATTGTTTAAGTAAATATTGTTATTTGTATATAATCTAATTTCTTAAATTTGCATCTGTACATATATTTTTATTATAAAGACTATAACGAGTCTACAATAGTTCAATTTTTTCAATGATAATATTTCAAATAGTAGAATCATAGCTTAACTATTTTTCTTTTATATTAACAAAGAAATTAATAAAGGGTTTCGACCCTATAGGTACTCTTCGTGTATAAACCTGTTAATAATTTCATAACAGTTCTTTCTTAGATATGTAATTCATTTATGAATGTGTTATTATCATATTCATATTGTTTAATTACTGAAGCTGGCTAGTTAAAAATACTCAGAATTCAACTTCGGTAACTTAGCTTAATTTACTCTTTATATCTTTAAATACTTTAGTAATACACTACTTGCTTATTAGTACTTAGTTTATTTAATATTAGTAGTAAATAAGCTATATGAATAGTAGTTATACCTTAAATAAACTGATTGCAAACAAAGTAGTTTAACTACATTTCTTTCATTGCATAAGCATTTGGTTATAAATAAACATAAAGAAAATGTATAAACACATAACATTGTTTACCCTAGTGCATATTCTAATTTGAAATAAAAATACATATAATATACTATGTATAAGCATGACATCGTAACTATTAGTGTATTCTCTTAACATAATAATTCTTCTACATGTAATGGAATACTGCTATTTCATTATTAGTACATTTACATAAACAAAGAACATAGATAACCAGGTTATTGGTCTTTTTGATAATAACCTATAAACTGCAATAAATTACTTTGCTATTATGAAATGCATATTACATCTATTCATTTTAGTTTTCTTATCATTTCCTTCATCTACTTTAAATACTATGTCTATGCTAGAGTACGGTCTGGTCCTTCCAGACGTGGAAAAACGCAGATAAGAATAATTTTCTATCTATTTTAGATTCATTCTTTCAATAAACTAAAATATTAATAACTCTAATAGTTCACAACTAAACATTTAACATTCATTAATCAGTTAGATTCACATTTTACTATGTAACACATTAACACAATAGAATGTAAAACTTGATTAAGATGGACAACAGCAATGTTAGGAGGTCGTTCCTCCCTACCAAAATCTTGGAGAGCACTCAAACAACGCTTCCTCAGGACCCCCGAGCCTGTTCTTGGTATTCTTGGCTTAGAACTAGTGGAGCAAGAAAACAATGGAGTAGTCTAATGACTCAGTAATCACTCTGCATTCAGCAGTAAGATCTTTTAGCTGAAAAGCTACACTAGATCACTTAGTAGTTAACCCCTCAAAATATTTCCACAAATTCCCTTTCCATTGAACTTCTTTGAAGTACATTCCCCTGAATGATCACTTCTCTAGAATGAGCAGCCTTAGCTCTCTTCAATGGACATTTTTATAAAGATTGCCTAGGTCTTTTGGGTCAGTTGTCATTAATTGAGCCACCTGCTCTGATCCCACTTTCTTTGGGGATCATGACCCCAAATGTAGGGAGGTTTCCACCTGCAATAGTTGGAGGTGGTTTGAGGATGTTTCCACATGTGTTTTTTCTCTCCACAAAGTCTCGTCCACCAACTTGAGTAGTAAACACTCTTTTAACATCTCTCCTAAGCTATTGTCTCCACTTTTATTTATTTATAATTCAAATATTCAGAACTACATTAAATATCCTTTACTATGCTGAATCATCAATTACAACTTAGAATAAAATTTAACATATTTTCCTCAATAAAATCAAATAAGATAATATTGTTTTCGCAAAAATTGGGGCATGTGACAAATTCCCCATTCGACATCTAGTTGGTTAGGTTCCCATGAAGAACATATCACCATCAGTATTACCACGTTTTCATGGAAAATCCATGAAGGACCTACATGTGTTTCTTTTCGAGTTTGATAACCTCTTTCACAGCTACAACTACACTTCCAGTGAGAAAAAAAAATATTTTCCCAACTACTCTGAAAGACAATGCTCTATGGTTTATGATCCTGGGTGGTGAGATTGTCACCACTTGGGAACAAATGAAGCAGGTCTTCCTTGGAAAATACCAAGAGTATTGTAGGACCAAGGACAAAAGGGAAGAAATGTTTAAGATGATGCAGAAAGAAGAATAAAGTCTGCTGGACTTCGTAGAGAGATTTATGTACAATGTACAAAGGGTAGGAAAAACTGACATGGGAAGACATGTGCTCAAAATAATCCTATTATGTGGAATCAGAGAAGATTGCCTAGATATGTTGAAATTGTTGCGTAAGAGGGATATATTGAAAAAATACTTTGAATATATAATTGAATTGTGTCGAAGATACTCAAGGGGATCCTCTAGAACCAACAACCATGAAAAAGGATTGGACCGTGATGTCTTCATCCAAACACGGAAGTCATCTAATGGGGGAGCCGCTTAAGCACAAATAGGAAACCTTATGGAGAAATTTAAAATAGAGATATGAGATCCATTTCCTCATAGATGGATGTCCTATGAGAAAATAAGAGGCAAGCAATAGAATACTTTCCACTCATTCTATTTGTTCCAAGATGCAGAAAGAAACATCCTTTATAGGAGTGTCCACTTGAGAAAGTGGAAGTATGCCAGCTCTGCGAGATGAACCATGACACTAAGAAATTCCCCTCACTTCCCGAAGTGAAGGAAGTCTTGCAGGAATATACTCTTGATGTGGAACAAGACTACTTCATGACTCAGAAGAATCCCTCGTAGCCTCGAAATCGTGGTATGAATCCAGAACCATCACTTTTCTGGAGTAACATGAATAATATGAATAGTATGAATCACATGAATGCACAATTTCCTTCAAAATATTCTAACAATCAATGGTCTCTGTCTCAAATTTTCATGCAGAATCATAACTCTTGGTCACCATGGAAACCAGAACAATTAAACCATCCAATTTCTTGGTCTCCTGGATGGAGGAAACCCCATCCAGGAAACCAATTTTCTCATAACCAACCTCCTTATCAAAAATTACCCCATCAATAGTACCCTCCTCAGCATTACCCTCACCAATAGTATCAACAGCCACAGCTGCAACTTCAAAACAATGTTGCACCAATGAATATGCCAATATGACCACAACTTCCTACCCTAACNGTCCCCTCCTCAGCATTACCCTCACCAATAGTATCAACAGCCACAGCTGCAACTTCAAAACAATGTTGCACCAATGAATATGCCAATATGACCACAACTTCCTACCCTAACTAATCCTAACCTAAACAATAATAAATAATTCCACCAGTCTGAGACTTCCAACATGCTTGCTTACTCCATTACCCTTGCTCCCTGCCATTATATACGCTTACGATCATGGAGGGTTATGGAGGCATTAGTCATTGAAGATGTTCCATCTTCAGTGATTGAAGCAAGACTAAACCAGCAATATTCATCCAACACAGTAATCCCCATCACTGTGGATGTTTAAAGTCCTACTGAGACACCAACTGAAACACGAGGAGAAACATTCATTGAAACACAACCTACACAGTTAATTAGAGAACCTCCATACCCTGTGCGACTGACACTACAGAAAACAGTGGAACAACCTCAGTTTAACCTCTTAGGAGAGTTAAACAACTTATATGTCAAAATCAAACTGTTACGTGCCTTTCATGATGTGTCAATCTATTCCAAAACAATCAAGGATCCATGTGTAAGAAAACCAGGTAGAAAACCCACGGATCATCCCA
This sequence comes from Pseudotsuga menziesii, assembly GCA_001517045.1. NCBI lineage: Eukaryota > Viridiplantae > Streptophyta > Pinopsida > Pinales > Pinaceae > Pseudotsuga > Pseudotsuga menziesii. Next base: position 338,613 of record LPNX010907557.1, read on the forward strand.
CTGTCCATGTATTAGGAAAAATTTCTGAACTGATACTAGGAAATACTCTCTTGGCCAAATATGATGATCTAGGGAACTCTACTATCATAGTACAAATTGGGAACACTCAGATACAAACTATTTTAGTGGATTTAGGCACATATATTGACATTATGAGCATAGGAACTTTATGAAAACTTGGGCTCACCAACCTTATCCCAGCCTGTAATATTTTAGAACTTGCTGACGGGTCCACCATCAAACCTAAGGGAATCTTGGATGAACTCTGTTTTAGTAGATTCATGGGAATACCCTACGTACTTCTTGGTTTTACGACCGATGTCATAGCTAGAGAGACATCCACGGATCCTAGGAATACCTTGGTTAACTACAACATATGCTTACATCATCGTTTTCTCAGGGTCTATCACTATCTCAAATGGGACCGAGAAAAAATTCTTACCTTATATCCTCCAACTTGACCTAGCTTAGAAGATGAAACTCCACTATGGATGGAGCTAGAGGATGAAGAAGGTGTTCAGCCATTGTTAATGATAGGGAAATAATTAACCTTCAAATATGAAATAGAGGATTATGCTATCAATAGTTTCATCAGTGATCCCACATCCGTCAATAAACACATTTACCAGATCATGAATAGTACTCTAGATTAATAAAAACAAGAAAATATTACAAAGGATATTTTAGCCAGTGACACCAAAATAATTCTAGTACTCAAGAAGTTGAAAAGCATTTCAGTTGAGATAGAGCCAAGAAAAACACTGAACATTAATCCAAATCTCACTCCTGATAAACTGGAATGCTTGATCACCCTTTTGAAACAACACAAGGGATATTTTTCTTGCGATTACACAGATATGAAGGGTATCCCTTCTAATATGTGCACCCATCACATTTACATTAAAAGTGACTCTCATCTTGTGTGCCAACCACAAAGAAGAATGAACCCTAACCTAAGGTACATAGTGAAAGATAAAATCCAAAATCTCTTGGAAGCAGTATTTATATACCCCATCTCAGAGAGTGAGTGGGTTTCTCCACTCGTAATAGTTCCAAATAAGAATGGGAAATGGAGAGTCTGCGTAGACTATAGGGAGTTAAACAAAGCAACGTATAAATATCATTTTCACTTACCCTTTATTGATTAGGTACTTGATACTTTGTCTGGCAATAATTTTTTTCCTTTCTAGATGGACTCAGCGGTTACAACCAAATCTAGATTACTCTCGAGGACAAATACAAGACCGCCTTCACCTGTCCCTGGGGTGCCTTTGCATATAGGGTACTTCCCTTTTCCCTGCGTAATGCACCTACTACTTTTCAGAGAGCTATGATTGGGATATTTTCATAGATGGTTAATGACAGTATGTCGATTTTCATGGATGAATTTACCCCATATGGTAGTGATTTTGAAGAAGCATTGAAAAATTTAGAAAAGGTTTTAGTACATTGTGAACAAACCCTATTATCTTTAAGCACTGAAAACTTCTATATGATGATGAGCAAGGGTGTAGTTCTGGGGAACTTCATCTTTTCTGATGGTATCCAAGTAGATCCATCCAAAATCATGGTAATTGAAAACATACCCACTCTTGGAACATAGAAAGAGGTACATAGATTCTTAGGGCATGCTGGTTATTATAGGAGATTCATAGAAAAATTTTCCAAAATAGATTCTCCTTTAATTACTTTGTTGATGAAGGATGTATAGTTTAATTAGAATAATGAATGCCAAACAACGTTTTATAAACTTAAGAAGAGACTGTCTACAACTCCTATCTTAAGGGGAACCAATTGGGCTCTGCCTTTCCACATTTCCTCAGATTCCTCTGAAACTTCCATTGGAGTAGTGCTAGGACAGCAGGAAGGCCATGCCCCATATGCATTTTACTACATCAGTAAAAACTTAGCCCCCGCAGAACTCAACTATGTTGTTATAGAAAAAATAATTTTTAGTCATTGTTTATTCCATCAATAAATTTAGACACTACATTACTGGATACCCCACTTTTGTGCACACTGACCATTCAACCATCAAGTAACTGATAAACAAACCTATTACAAATGCTAGAATAACTAAATGGATGTTACTGTTATAGGAATTCGATTTTACAATTATTGACAAATTTGGGAAGGAAAATGTTGTTTCTGATTTTCTATCTCGATTTACTAACAGACATGACATCTTTCCAGTTAAAGATTCCTTTCCAAATGAACATTTTTTTTTAGTATCAGCTCATTCCCCTTGGTATGCACATGTGGCTAATTATTTGTCTGCAAGAAAGCTTCTGTCACATTTGTCGAATAGAGAGAAAAGGGAAATTATTCAACAAAGTGCCAGGTACTGTTGGATAGATGGTCATCTTTTCTACAAAGATATTGATCTTGAGATTATGAGATGTGTAAGAGAAGATGTATTTTTCAGTATCTTGAAGGGTTTTCATGATGAACTTTGTGTGGGACATTTTGCTGACAAACGAACAGGTGATAAAGCGTTACGAATGGGCTATTATTGGCCAACAGTTTTCAAGGATGCAAAGAAGTATGTTTAGGATTGTGATAGCTGTCAAAGAATGGGAAAACCTAACATATTAGATGAGATACCTCTTCAACCATAGTTGGTGGTTGAACGTTTTGGCAGATGGGCCATAGACGTTTTTGGGTCTATCAACCCTCCCTCGAAGCAGAAAGTTTACACCTTAGTTTGCACCAATTATATGACAAAATGGGTGCAGGCTGTAGCTTTGGTCAAGGCCAATGACCAGGCTGTAATAGATTTCCTATATGGATAAATATTCACTCATTTTGGAGTACCCAAGGAGATAGTCACAAATGGAGGACCGCAGTTTGTGTCCCACAAACTGGAAGCTCTGTTACAGAAGTACCACACTCAGTACAAGATAACTTCACCATACCATCTATAGGCCAATGTCCAAGTGGAAATTTGCAACAAAGTAATTGAAGATATCCTCACAAAAATAGTCAGAATCCATCACAGAGATAGGGTTGATAGACTTCTAGAGGAACTATGGGTATATCGCACCACTTGGTGCAATGCTACGGGCTTCTCCCCATATGAATTGTTGTATGGTAGGAATTTTTTCTTTCCCATTGAATTTGAAATTAAAACTTTAAAGAAATCCATGGAGGAAAAATTAGATATAATAGAAGCTCAGAGGAACCAATTGGATCAGTTAAATAAACACAATGATAAATGCACAACTGTTGTGCATCAAACATAGTTAATTCAACAACAACAATCTAGGTGGCATGATCAGTTCATAAATAAGAAAGTCTTCTGTGAAGGAGACTGGGATTTATTGTATGATTCTACGTTCAAGAGGAACTTTAAAGGTAAGCTTTGAACAATATGGTTGGGTCCATACCAAGTAGACATGGTATTTGATAATAGAACAGTCCTCCTGGTCACTACCAATGAAGATCATATGCCATTATGTGGTAATGGTCATAGGCTGCGATTGTATCACAAGACAATCTCAAGGGATGCATTTATCTCGCATGTTGTAGCTGATGCAGGATATTAGTTAACACAAGGGCGGGAGGGTCTCTTTGCGCCTGTCAATTTTTAAAAGGGACACTTTGATATTTGCATAGAAACTTGTACATAAATAAAGTTGATTCTTTTTTTTATTTTTATCTTGTTTTCCTTTATGCTTGATTGAATTTCTTTGAAGAATCTATGAGAGAACTTACTTAAGGAGCAACAGTCACGATTGGGCCTAATGATCGTGAGTGCCCTAGTCTATTTTCCTATTTTGAAAGAGCTCCTTGAAGAAAAAAATGAATGATGAAGAGTTCAGTCACAGCTATGACTTCGTTAGATTTATCCTATGTGCAGCTACGAATCCGCTAAAATTTTTCCATTTTCCTATTTTTCGCAGCACTAACTCCACCAATTTTTGTCATTTTCCCTATTCTCCACGGCTGCGAATCCACCAAATTCCGCATATTTCCCCATTTTCTGTGGTTTAGACTCTGCCAAATTCCATAGATTTCCTCATTTTTTTCGGTTGTGATTCCACCAAATTTTTTAGATTTCTTCATTTTTTGCTACTGCGACTCCGCCAAACTCCAAAAATTTCCTCATTTTCTGCAGCTGCAACTCCGCCAAATTTTGTAGATCTCCTAATTTTTCAGCTACGACTCCGCTAGATTCTACATATTTCCTCATTTTCTGTGGCTGTGACTCCACTAAATTTTTCAGATTTCCTCATTTTCTGCAACTACAACTCCGCCAAATTCTATAGATTTCCCCAATTTTTGTGGCATTGACTCCGCAAAATTCCACAGATTTCCCTATTATCTGCGGCTGCAACTCTGACAATTTTCGTTGATTTCCCTATTCCCGCGGCTATAATTCCGCTAAAATTTTTCTATTCTCCTATTTCCCTATTCCGCAGCTGTTACTCCGCCAATATTTGCCTATTTCCTTAATTCCATAGCTACGAATCCTCCATATTTATCTACAAAACAACTGCAACTCTTCTAGATTCGATGACAAATTTTATCATCTGAGACTTTGTCATATTTTGACGCACTTCACAACTCGAATTGTATTTCCATCAAGAATGAAAAGACACCTCTTGATTCATCGCAGGTGAGATCATAATAGCACATGTACAATTATGTATTAAATTAATGGCTGCTGAACTGTTATGGAAAGTCACAGTTCACCTTATATCATGAGGGTGTGGATTCTGACCATTTACATGATTGGGTGTAAATTGGATTTGATGATATTAATCATGCTTTACCTTCTTGTACTCGTCCTTATAACCTTACTCATTTAACTGTCAATCCACACATCTAAATGAGTACTTGAGCTTATCATACATCCGCCACTTTTTCCTAATCTATGCCAAATCCTGTCAATTATTCTCTGCCTTTAACTGTAGTAACTTTCCTAATTTATCCAACCTCGACCTCGGTTGTTCATTGTACATTCCATTTTTGAGCCTCTAAGTTATCATGTTGATATTAGAACTAGGAAATAGAGATAAGATGGGTATACCAGCCTGACATGAACCTGTGAGTATGGAGGCTCAGCGTACTAACGCAAGGGTGTTTGCTATTTTTGAAGCGCTTGTCTAGACTGAATAATTTCAATGCTTAAGTTGTTTCCATATAGAAACATCTTTCTATTTCTCCCTAAATTTGATGCACACCCACTCAGAAGTCATGGATCTACACATAGAATTTACTAAAGACATTGTGGTCGAGGTTACTAGCCTACCTCAAGTAGGGAGGGCCTAGTTTGGAAAAAAGTTTTACAATGCAGCCTTAGTACAGGAATTTATTGAAGTTGGTGAAGAGGTTCAACAAGGAAGGTGGGGAATAGCACTACAATCATTGCCTCATTCCTGGAATGAAGTGGCAGTATTCTTGAAGAGATATATCACCCATGAAGGTAGGTACTAGACTATTTACTTTTCTTAATTTCCTTTATTATCTCATCTACACCACAGGGATTTACTCAATATGCCATTCTATTTGTTAAAATCCCTACATTATATGATGAGGTTTGTAAGAAAAAATCGACATCCGCTGGCTTTTCTCACCCATCATTGCCCAGTCAAACTTCTTATTTTAAGGGCCCTAGCTCATCATTGCAAACCTAGGAATAGTTTACTGTTCAGTATTAGATAATTTGGGAACCTGTACTTTTGGGTGGTGTCCCAATAGAAGAGGAAGAAGAAGCACCTGCACAGTTGGGGAGAGTGGAAGTAGAACAGGAGGACCAGAGTCCCTCTAATTCAATTGGGGGGGGTGGGGGAGATTAAATAGTGGCATATCAAAACAAGAATAATAGAGAGGAAGGATTGGAAGAGGCTACAACAACAACAAATCCTATGGAAGGAATAGCTATTTTGGAAGCTCCAGCACGAGAAGCTGAAACTGGAGCAGCATTGGATGTTGTGACAGCGGAAGGTATTGAGGCTATGGGAGCTATAATGATAGAAGGAGATGCAGAGATCATGATCATTAAATCCTTTCCTGAATGGAGGGGAACCTTGATCGAGGAAGAAACTGAGATGGCAAAGACAAGGGGAGTTATTGAAATGGGGGATATTAATTCTACATTAGTTTCATAGTTAGAAACCCTTGTACCATGGAGGAATATGACAAGATAAAAAGAAGAATTACAAGAATCATGACTGATAAAGAGAGGAAGAACCAGATCCATCATAGCAGTAGAAGCAGCATGGGAAATATAGGAAAACATTGAATTTCCCATCTTGACACCCCGATGAGAGGATGCTCCACAAGACCTGGCTGGAGAAGAACCTCAAATCGAGGGAATTTTGTATGAAAATATCCCACTAAAAGAATACCTGGAGGTTCTTCGGAAGGAATTGGAAAGTTGGAAGGAAGCATGCAAGAAAGAGGCGGAAAAAAGTATGCACACATTGGTAGAAGTTGCATACCAAGTGGAAGGATTACATCCTGATGGGGAGGGTGATGAATCAAAAAACATGTTATGTCCTAAGTTTGGCAAGATCTCTAACTAGTTAGGTTACAAATTCATAGTGCATGCATTTGTGGCACAAAATTCTACACAAGCAATTGAAGAAGAAATAAAGTCACCTATGGTGGAGCCAAAGGGTGAAGATGAAACAGAGTTCGAGATGATCCATGATTTAGAATTAGGGGAGGCTGAGAAATTGCAATCCCAGCCAATAAGGGATATTGAAGTCACCCAGGAGAAACCTCAACAATTTGAATGAGTTGGAAGGAAGGGCGTTGACACACAAGAACCAACACCCTTACATTTTTTTGTTGAGGTCGCCATTCAATTGGAAGCAGTTGAGCCACAGGTTGATACAATTCTTGATCACAACGTGGAGGACCTGGAGGAAACTATAGAACAATATCAATACATAGAATTGTTCTATGAAGAATTTCAATAGGAAGGGGATGTTGTTACACAAGAACTAGCATCCCCAAAATTTCTTGTTGAGAAAATAGTGCGGACTGAAGGTTGTTGGGATGGGATTCAATGGAGGGATACTGTTACACAAGAACCAGTATTCCTGAAATTGTTTTTTGATGCAGGCACATAGACAGAGGTTGCTACAATTTTGATGATAGAATAGTTTGTTTCAAAAGAAACACCATTTTCAATCACCTTTGTTGAAGCTTCCACACAAACATAAGATGTTGCTACACAAGAACCAACATTTTCAATCACCTTTGTTGAAGCTGCTACAAAAACATAGATTGTTGCAGCACTAATGGAGAAGGATGCTATCACAAAAGAACCAACATATCTAGAAGTGATTACTAAAGCATCCATATAGGATAACACTACAACAACATTATGCAAGGATGGAGCTACTACACTCCCCATTCAAGGAGAGAAAGTGGAAACATCAGGTGATAAGGTAAGGATGCAAATCTCTCAGTAATTTGTTTCAGATTCTGATGATGAAAAGAATGCAGATCTATCATTGTTTAAGGTGTAATTAAGGATATGGAAAGATTATTTGAATCAATGTCAGGAAGGAATGGTTCTCTTGCTGAGTATAGAAAAAATTTTAAGGAGTTGAAAGAAAAATGGGTAGAGGAGATAATTTTTCAAAAGTTTCGTTGGGAGGAGGTACACAAAGAGCTAAAGGAATTGAGGAAACTCAAGTCCATGCAGAAGGAGAAACATAATCTATGTTCCCCCTTCCAGGAATTGATGAGTTTTAGAGCTCCATCTCCCTCCTATCCAGTATTTTTGTATGAACAACTAACTTTGTTTAAATTAAAATACTTAAAGGAAGGGAGACCCTATAAATTGACACCCTTTGCCCAGTTTTTGGAGACCTTTATGGAAAGCAGTTTCTGTGAGCAGAACTTGTTATGTGAATTTTATTTGCATGAGATGGATTTCCATTTGGACCTTCATTCTACCCTTGCTTCTTACTTATTAGATGTCCAATTGAGGGCATTTTTCTCTTTTGTCAACAATCATGCACGGTGGGAGAGGGCCTTTCAGACAACCTCTTAGAATGAGGATAACTCTATTATAATTTGAATTCCATTTATATTTTCAAGAAGATAGTTCTAATAATGTCTGCAGAAAAAGAATGGAGAATGAAGATACAAACTAAAAAAAATAGACCACACAGTAAATGGACTAGTATTGCTCAAGAATTTATAGTATCATTCACAATAATAATATCCAGTGTTACAAGAGTTTGCATAGGTAGAGTTCGAATGCATGGGATATGAATTCAAATCCTTCAAGTGGATATGACTGTATCTAATTGAATCTCTAACTCAAGGTCTCCCAATCAATATCAGAGTCCAAATAGACAACTCCCTGATGACCAATAGGCATTGAAAACTACTTAACCTAGTGCAACTGAGTGTGGTATGTAGGAAAAGCTCTCCTCCCCATGCAACCATGCATTATCCATGCATTGGTAGTGCTATCTTAACTGACTATGAAGTAACTAAATGTAACTAGGGTTTAACTAAGACTAACTAGTACTAACACCAACTAACTGAAGTAGGTTGGTGCTGGGACTCCCAATGGCTCCTAAAATGTAGTGATTGGTATAGGAGGTGCCCAAACTGATGCATGCACATGCAGTAAGTGGTAGTAAACCTCTAGCAGTGTTCCCCACACTCCAGTGAATGGTACATGTGGCCTCATTACACCAAGTGGACTCAATTGTACTAGTGGACCCAATTAATTAATTTAAAGTTCCTAAGTTAGGAAATAATTAATGTAATATACATTTGACCAAGGGAGGATTAATAATCCTAACATCCCCCCTAAATCCTAACTTGGACAACTATGGGCCATGGTAACAAGACCATAGGTCACCCAAATATAATCTAGAAGATAATAAAAAATGTTGCTTAATAAAATTTAGGAAACAGGGGAGAACCTCATGGGAAACCCCCCCCCCCCCCTAAAAAATAAGCAAGAAAATAGCAATCTGCAAGCTATATTTAGAATAAAGAAGCTTCCTTAGAAAAATAACTTGAGTAACACTATTGAAAAAAAATGCATCTCTATGCAGTAGTATCATCCATTAGTGGACCTCTTAATGTACTTTTGAACTAATGACTCTATTTGTTTTTGCTAAATGGTGAAGGTAGGGAATGATCAATCTCTTCTTCTGTGGGCGATGTAGCTGATCATTCGCCATCATCAAGTAGCACCGACCTAGAAATTTGCTGGACCATTCTGTATAGAGCGAATCTATGAGGGATAGTGTAGCATGCTCATTCTGATACTAGGACCTTGTTCTTCTTCTGTCTTCTAGAACTCTTGCACCACTTCCAGCTGCATCAAGAAGCTTTTGGGCCCATATGGGGTTAGGATTCTGATTAGGAATGGATACTGTATTTGGATCTAGAATCTCTTGAGATTCAGTATTAATAATAGGATCATGTTGTATGTGATCTTCTTCACCTAAATCTGAAACCTGTAGCACATCATCATCATAAAAAATAGGTGGAGAAATAGTTATACCTTACTGTGCTGTTGGAGGAGTATCATGCAATTGATCTTCTTCGAACTTGACACTTCTTTCAACGAAGCATCTTCTAGTAGAAACCTCCATCAATTTGTAAGTTTTTCCCTCTTATGCATATCCCAGTACAATGCATTCACTACTTTGGGCTTGGAAGGCCTTCCTCTTGTCAAGTGGTATTCTGTCCCAAGCTTTGGAACCAAAAAATATCAGATGTGAGACATTGGGATTATACCCATGCAGTGCTTCGAATGGTGTGACGCCAACCACTGACTTGTGGGGCACCCTATTCTACAAATATGAAACACATTTTACTGCTTCAGCCTAAAAGGAGGTAGATGCTTGGCATGTAGAAAACATGTTTCCATCTCTTTTAGTGATCTTTTCTTCCTCTCAGACAGACCATTTTGCTGTGGTGTGTATGGAACTGAGTGTTCCATTTGAATCCCCTCTAATGCATAGAAATATTTGAAATCCATTTTGACATATTCTACTCCTCCATTGGATCTTATTGACTTGATATTATTATTGAAATTGTTCTCAACCATAGATTTAAAAATTTTAAAAGTCTAAAAAACTTCTTATTTTAGTTTCATGAAGTAGATCCAGCAGTACCTAGAACAATCATCGATAAAGGTTAGGAAATACCTGCAACCATTAATGGAGGTTGTGGGAATAGGTCTAGCTACATCACTTTGTATCAAATTAAGTGTAGAGACAGTTCTATGTTCCTTCCCAACATCATACTTCTTTTATGGATGCTTACCTACCAAGCACCCAATGCATACTCCATCAGAAGTTTGGATGGAGGGAAAACTTTCAACCATGTTATCATTGTGGAGTTGCTTCAGATATTTGAAATTGATATGGCCAAATATCTCATGCCAAATATTATGTGTTGTTAGCATGAGACAATAAATTTGTAGGAGGAGAAACATGTAAGAAATGTGAAAAGTAATAAGATTTGGTAGAGTGATTTGCAATACCTTTCGCTACAAGCTTTTCAATGGATTTTTCTATGATCTCAACTGAGTCTGAATCGAATGTGACCCTCTTGGGAGTGATTGTATGAGTCATTTGGTAAATAGATAATAGGTTAGCAGAAAGGGAGGGAACATATAAGACATTCTTTAACTCACCATACTTCGCTCTAACTGAGCCCATTCCTTCTATTGGAATCTTGGAATCATCTCCCATGTGAATGTTAGGCCCCTTTGATAGTGAAAGAGTAGAGAAGGATTCTTTGGAGGAAACCATGTGGTTGGAGGCTCCATATCTATAATGTATGACAAGGATGGAGAGAGAGTTTATTTCAAAGCATGACACCTTTCAGTATCTTCTGTTAGTGCTTCTTCATTAGGCTTCTTTTCTCTTGGAGGAGCAATGTTGTGTTGCTTGAGAAGAGTGGACATCTCATCAAGATGCTTCGTCATATACTGATATTCAAGATGGTATCCCTTTTCACAGTAAGGACATAAATTCTTTTCAAATTTCTTCTTCTTAGAGGTGGAGGCCCCTTCGAAAGATTGCTGAGTTTGTTTAGACTTTGAATCAGCCTCCTTTGGCTCCTTCTTCTTTGATTTCCCCTTTGCTTGCACTTGGGAAGAGTCAGTAACCAAGAGATCTTGATCTTCGGAGGTCTGGATGACTCTCATTCAAATCAATTTGTCTAAGGACTCAGAAAAAGAATCTAATGAAGGAAGTTTCCAATCAGGAAATATTTCTCACTTGGAATGAAACATAGAGACATATATAGAGTACTTAGGGCCTAGTTTTTTGAGTATGGAAAGGACATTCTAAACATCCTTCTGCTCTATTCCATATTGTTTGCATTGGAGCACTAGAGACTTGAATTTAGAGAATAATTGCTCAATAATCTCGAAAATGTTGGGATGTAAAGATACCAACTCATTCTCCAGAATGTGTCCCCAAAGCTCATCTTGTTTGTTAAACAATCTATCAAGCTTATTCTAGGATTCTCTAGGATTCCTCAAGCCTTCTAGGTGGAAGAGGAGATATTTGGAAAACTAAGTACGTAAGTACTTGAATGCTTCATCAAAATAGTTTAGGAACTTTTTTTTCTCTACTGGATGATGAGGCTCAACTTCCCATCCATGTATGATCATGTGGTAGGCATTATTGCATAAGGACAACTGCATATCAATCATCCAATCAAGATAATTGGAAGCTGTGAGGATTTGTGGTTCATGAGTTTGAGAACTCACAATTGCTTCGGTTGGAAGACTGCAGATATTTCTCACAAGCTATGTAGCACCTGTCAATTTCATTGCAATAACACACTAAAACATATGAACTATTAGAATCATTATTTTCCTCCCAGCATGAACATGTTTTCAGGGTCCATCATGCCCTCTCTGTTTCTCTGAATAAATCCAAATCTAGCAAATTTTCATAGGGGACTTATGTGGAAATCCAGCTACTTCTGATGTTCGATGGTTAGAAACAAGCATGAAACGTTCATGAGAAGGATCTAATACCATATTAGAATTTGAATGGAATTTATATATTCAATAAGATAGTTATAATAATGTTTGCAGCAAAATAATGGAGAATGAAGATACAAACTAAAAAAAACAAATCACACAGGAAATAGATAAGTATTGATCAGGAATTTACATTATCATTCACAATAATAATATATTTTGTTACAATAGTTTACATAGGTATAATTAGAATGCATGTGATATGAATTTGAATCCTCCAAGTGGATATGAATGTATCTAACCGAATCTATAACTCAAGGTCTCCCAATCAATATCGGAGTCCAAATTGACAACTCCCTAATGACCAATAACTCGAACAACCACTGACAGCTAGTTAACTCAGTGCAACTGAGTGTGGTAGGAAGGAAAAGCACTCCTCCCCATGCAACCATGCATTATCCATGCATTGGTAGCGCTAGATTAACTTACTGTGAACTAACTGAATGTAACTGAGGGTTAACTAAGACTAACTAGTACTAAAACCAACTAAGTAAAGTAGGATGGTGTCGGGACTCCTAGTGGCTCCTAAAATGTATGGATTGGTCTATAAGGTGGCCAAACTAATACATGAACATGCAGTAAGTGGAATTTAACCTATATCAGTTGTCCCCACACTCCAATGACTGGTACATGTGGCCCCATTAGGCCAAGTGGACCCAATTGTAATAGTGGACCCAATTAATTAATTTAAGGTTCATAAGCTAGGCAATAATTAATGTAATAGACATTTGACCAAGGGAGGATTAATAATACTAACAAACTCTAATCTTTTGAATCAGAGTGAACCTCAATATCCTTTCCTTCTTCTGACTCTTCAGGAAAAGAGGCTAGCATCTCCCATGAAAACCCAACAGTTGATTGAACTACAAGGAAAGGTAATCTCTACTTGTGTTGACCAGATTTCTAGACAATAACAACTGGCCCTAGAAGGAAGTAAACATAGATGGAATACTTCTATTCCATCCTTAAAAAAAAGGGGCCCTTATTGTTTTAAAAACTTTAAACATGATCTCCCCAGGGTCGAAGGATATTTGGACTCTATGAAGAACTGTGGAGTTCATTGTATGGGACTTAAGTTTAAATTTCCACTCATTTGGTGGCCGAAAAGGCCATACAGGGACGACTTTTCATTGAATAAAGATGAGGATAAGAAGCACTGGAAATACTGGGTGGCCTGTAAGGGATATTTGGATGGGAGTGAGCCTCCTGAGCACTCCTACAATTTTTCCTCTCTGCATGAACAAGATACAATTCCAAAATCCGATTTAGATTAGTGGAAGTTGTTGCATAAGGACACGCAACATGATAGTTGGGGGGAGATGTTAGGTCCTTGAATACCCCTTTTTTACCACACCTATTTTACCATTTTTCCTTGTCTTATTTCATTTCTACGCACCAGACATATGTTTTCCCTTCATAATGAGCCTTAAATATCTACAAGTATGATTAATTATTGCTTTATCTTATTTATGCTTAATATTGTTATGTTCAAAACTTTATCTCTTGAATTATGCTAACACATCATGATTTTATAAAGATAGTTCAATCATTAAGAATCGCAGGTGTAATAGCTTGATTGGTCAAAAGAGAAGATGATATTTTGGTTCCAGCTATTACTCACTAGTCCCACCTCCACACACTGGAAGAAAATAGAGGTCATCATTCCATGGATAGCTACAACAGCATGCCGCTGCTCAAGGCATAGCTACAATAGATAGGGTATCTTTTAATTAGTTCTAGATATTCATCAACAACTCGAGCAACAAGGTTCCTTATATTCTATACTTTCCTTCAATTCCACTCACAGCTGTAATAGCTCGCTGTAACAAGGAAGACTGAAGATCATAGATATTCATGGATTCCTGATATTAGTGGGTGAAGGTTATGATGGTTCATGTATAAATATTCCTGAAACATTCTGAGCCAAGTGTTGGTTAATAATTGATCATAGAGTGTAAGCTATGACAATAACTGTAACTGTACTTTGTCATTCTAATATAAGAAGCAGGATTCTTCTGATTTCTACATCTTAACATGTGTTGGTTTCTGCGTCTCTATTTGAAGGTTAGGCCCATGTAGGAGGAGCAAGTCGATGAAGTCGACTTGAACGAAGACCGACTTAGTCGATCAGTCGACTAAATCGATGGGCCGACTTAGTCGATCAGCTGACTAAGTCGGTCGGTCGACTAAACTAGAAGATTAGTCGGCTAACTAAAAGTTGTGTCGGTTCATCGAACCGACAAGTAGTTATTTTGTAACTGTCTGTAAATTGTATATATTAGGTTGTTGAACCAAACGAGAACCCAGTTCAGTTCTCTGCCTTGTATGAACTCATTGCATTAATATAATCTATTTTCCTATATGTTCTTGTCTCTTGTCTCTGATTTATAGTTATGTATGTTTTAGTATGTATTATTGGTAACCTTATGTGATCTGTGAGATTAAAACATTGGTTTTGTTTCCAGGGGAGACAGTCTGTGACTACGACAAACATTGGAAGGACCTATTAAGCCATTTAGATTATGTTATTGATGAACAAATACTAATTCAATGGTTCCTTGCAGGATTATCACAGAAAATATGCCAACATATCAGTCTGGAAACATTCAAAACATATGAAGATGCGCTAACCAAAGCTCTGCAGGTGGAGATGGATGAAGACATACCTGCTTATCCGACGGACAACATGGAGGAATCTGTCATCACATAAGAAGTCTTATGAGATTGGCCTACTCACTATGGGCAAGTCTATCAGTAGACAAGACAGACTCGACAAGGAATTCAGGCTTTGGAGGGCAGGAAAATGACGGAGACAGCACTCAGGAAGATGATAGAAGAACATATAGTGCTGGAAACCAACAAGCTGTAGAAATTGGAATGGGAAGCTCATCAGTAAGTGCAACAGGCTCTTCCAAACTTAGAAAAGGTCAATATCATCTGCCCCTAAATGAAACAACTTGTCGATGCAGCATAAGAGCAGAACCAGTCCTTAGGCCCTAATATGGAGAAAATCGCAGAAATTCCCATTTCAGAAAAGATGTCGGTCCTGTCAAGTTTAACAACATTAACGATCGACATCCAGAAAGCTTTGAAGAATTGGATGGATTTTCAGCATCACCTTGCCATCACAGCTCTGGCCATTGTTGAGATCTGCGTCTAGAGAAGAGATCCGTCTGCACAGTCCACCACAATAGCATGTTGCATGATTCGACAACACTTCATTTTTGTACCTCCCTGTTTCTTCGGGACGAAGAAATGTTTTGTTCATGGGGGAGATGTAGAAGGAGCAAGTCGATGAAGTCGACTTGAACGAAGACTGACTTAGTTGATCATCCCACTAAGTCAATGGGCTAACTTAGTCGATCAGCCCACCATCCATAGAGACTATCGAGTTAATTAGATGTTTTGATTATTTTGTTGTGTGGTGTGGAAATTTCAGTAATTTCATTATTTATGGTTAGCTACAACAGTAATGATTTATCATTATATGTCCTTTAACAGTAATGTTTGCATTTCCCTTAAGCTATAATCACATGGTGTGATAGTCGACTGTGTAGGTTAGTTTCCATTATGCATGTGTGTTAATAGCTGTTACAGTCAAGCTCAACTTCAGTTCCTTTTGATTACTTTTCTTTTCTGAGGTTTTCTAATTCAGTTAGATTATGATTTAGAGTCTGTTTAGTTCAATTTTTGTTGTTTCCAGTTTGTATATTAGTTGAATTAAATTGGTTAGGATGGATTTGCATATATTCTGATAATGTTAGGATTTAACATCCTACAAAACTAACTCTAGTTCTCTATTTCTAGATTCATTAATTGTTGATTGATATTGTAGGAAGTAATTGCATTTCTGGATTCCTAGGTGAGTAATTTAGATTAGTTTTATATATGAGAGGAGTTTGATCGAGCAGATAGGTAGGATCATTAATATTTCATTCAATTGATCAGCTACTTAGTGTTTATGCATAGACAGTGTGATTTATCTTTGAAATCAAAAGAATTCCTTGGGTTGACCATTTATATCAAGCATTCTGTATGTTAGTCATAATCAACTTGCATATAGAGTGAGCAAAAACTCCCTCATTTGTCACATATTAGAAATTATTACCAGGTTAGTGTTATTGATGATGACGACATCCTACTGAGACACCAAATTGATGATGTTTTGATGACTAGCGTCATACTTATAATACCCATCTATGTACCCACAACAATAATTTTGTAGCCATGTATTGATAGGTATTATAACTCCCGATTCATTTTATTCCTTTGCTAATGCATATATTTATACAATTCATATGACGGTTGTGTTTCACCTTCCGCCCAGCCTTTTCGGCTTCCTACATAACTATTTAGTTTTCTTTATTTATTTACAAAATACAATCCCGATGGATTATATTCCAACAATCCCCCTCTTAATCCGAAGGGGTGTTCGTAAGTCCGAGCATGTTTCTGAATCTTTCAAACTTTTCTCGTCCAAGTGCTTTGGTGAAAATGTCTGCAATTTGATCATTTGTGGAACAATGTCAAAGATGGACTATCTTGGCCTATACATGATTTCGAATCAAATGATACTTTGTGTTGATGTGTTTGGTTCGATCATGGAATCTGGGATTCTTAGCCAGCTTGATTGCAGAAGTATTGTCGACCAACATTGGAGTGGAGTTCTCTTGTTTTTCTTGCAAATCTTCAAGTATCTTCCTGAGCCATACTATTTCTTTCGTTGCTTCAGCTGTAGCCACATATTCTAGTTCTATTGTTGAATCTACCGAAATCGACTGTTTGCGTGATATCCATGAGACAGCTACTGATCCAAGACTCATAGTGTATCCAGAAGTTGATACTCCTGTCTCCTTATCGCCATCAAAATCTGAGTCTGAGTACCCAATAAGTTTGAATTCATCCACTTTAGAGTACTTGAGTCCAACATCTTGAGTCCCCTTCAAGTATCTTAGAACTCTTTTTGCAGCTGACCAATGTCCTTCACAAGGTTTATGTATGAACCTTGAAAGTATGCCAACAACATAAGAAATATCTAGTCTAGTTGTTGTAAGGTAGACAATACTTCCTACAAGTTGTTGATACTTGGTCGCATCCTCAAATTCTTTTCCTTCGCTTGATGTGAGATTCATTTTCTGTTCCTTTGGAGTAGATATAGGGTTGCATTCCGTCATGAAAAATTTGTTTAGTAGTTCTCCAACATATTTTTTCTGAGATAGGAATATGTACTTAGGATTTTGAGTGACTTCAATTCCTAAGTAATAGTGGAGATGTCCCATATCTGTCATTTCAAAGATCTTTTTCAAATATTTCTTTATGGATGCTATATAGCTCTCATTGTTCCCTGTCATCAAAAGATCATCTACGTACACAACAAGATACACAACAGATCTTCCAACTTTCTTTATAAACAGTGTTGCATCATCAAGATCAAAATGTTCGAAATTTAACTTCAAAAGATCCTTAGTTAACTTTTCATAGCATGCGCGAGGCTCTTGTTTTAGGCCATACAAGGATTTGACAAGCTTGCATACCTTTTGTTCTTTTCCTTTCACAACAAAGCCTTCTGGATAAGACATGAAGACATTCTCTTTCAAGTCTCCATTCAAGAAAGCAGTCTTCACATCCATCTGATGAACTTTCCACCCTTTCTGAGCATCTAAAGAGAGTAAGGTACGGATGGTAGCCCATTTTTCTGTAGGAGATAACATTTCTTCATAGTCAATTCCTTCCTTTTGTGCATAGCCTTTTGCTACAAGCCTCACTTTGTGCTCGTCAAGTGAGCCATCTAATCTGTATTTGTTCTTGTACACCCACTTGCAGCCAACTGGTTTGGTTCCAACTGGAAGGTCAACCAGCTTCCAAGACTTTCATGCATTTCAAACATTCAAAGACTTTCATGCATTTCAAACATTCAAACATTCAAAGACTTCCCATTCATGTTCATAGCTACTCTGAGATGGGGATAAAGAGAGATGTAGCTTCATCTCTCGACAGCACCAGTGCTCACAAATCCTCCTCATGGCACATCAGTCCTGTCTGGGATTGTACATCAACGTTCGCAATGACTATTGTATTGACAGGCACAAGAGGCCGTAACCCCATAGACTCACACATTGCATCGGGATACTACATGCCCTTCAATTAATCAAAATTGTCGACAAATCTTATGCTTCCCATGACAAGAAAAGTGTATGGCACACACCCTCTTCAAGTATCCATGCAGAGGGAAGTCTACCTGGAGGTTGTGTACACCAATTCGTAGGAGAAGGACTTTGCTCAGAAACAAACAGAGGAAATATACCACAATGAAAAGAGGGTCATAGAGTAGTCTAGAGGATCACGGGCTCATACAATCATACTTTCATCATGAAAAAGCAGTCGTTACTCACGCAGAATTTAAAATAATCACCAAACTTCTTGCAGGATTAGGGTTTCACGTGGAGGCTATGAGAGGCCGTGAGAAGGTTCAGAACCTTGAAAATTGTAGAGGAATAAATTCAGCAGGTCGCAAGGAACGATGGAATATAATGGGAGATCGCAGTCACTCTAATAGGTAAAAAAAAAAGGGTTTATGCGTTTACCTCCACGCTGTAGAAAAAGGTACTGAATCTACACTTCACGCCGTCTTCACATAGAGGGCATTCACCAGTTGGAATAACTGAGGTCGCAGCATATGAGAAAACGTGTTGAAGAACGTCTCTCAAACATAGCTCTAGAAAATATAACACATACAATACATCCACACAGGAGGAGGAGTAACGCCAACAGTACAATGTTCAACTCCAAGCAAAGCAGACTGAGGAACGGGCAGATGAATGAGCAGACTGGCAGCAGGCAGACATAATGGCAGGCAGAATGGTAGGCATGTAGGCAGGAGTTATGAACTTGGCTCTGATACCACTGATAGGTATTATAACTACCGATTCATTTTATTCCCTTGCTAATGCATATATTTATACAATTCATATGATGGTTGTGTTTCACCTTTCGCCCAGCCTTTTCGGCTTCCTACATAACTATTCATTTTTCTTTATTTATTTACAAAATATAATACCGACGGATTATATTCCAACATGTATATATTCATTATTATCATTAATATAGTATATTAATATCAGAATATATAAATACGTACACTCAAGAAATCTATTATGGACAAGCATTTTTTCACTTCTTACATTAGCCTACGTTGTCTTTTATTGTTGGAGGAGAAGTGAGTTGCTTAGATTTACATCCTTCCCAAGGTATCTATACCAATACATTTACAATACAAACATTAATAAAAAACATCCCAAAATGAGAATCGAAAGTATCACCCTGTCCTAGACCATCACAATAAAAACTATAACCAAAATTGTTCTTATCTAACATTAGCTTCAAACAACGTCACGCATCCAAAACACCATGAACTAGACTCAATATGGTTGTATGAAAACCTAGACAACATATATAAGCAAAAGAATTTATAGAAACATTTATATGTTATATAAACAATATATAATATGAACAACTATGTAATATACTCCAATTGTAAACAAAACAAGAAATTAACAAATAATTTAATGTTATATAAACATGTTGTTGGTATAACTCCCAATTCGATTGTTTATTCAAATGCAAATGCCTGTATTTATACATTTCATGAGGCGGTTGATTACCAGCCTCTTCGCCTTCCTA
>LPNX010907557.1:359753-372574 GCA_001517045.1 Pseudotsuga menziesii
CTCAGATGTATCACGCCTCCACGCAGCAGATGTATCACGCCTCAGATGTATCACGCAGCAGATGTATCACGCCTCCGATGTATCACGCCTCCACGCAGCAGATGTATCACGCCTTAGATGTATCACGCAGGAGATGTATCACGCCTCCACGCCCAGAGAGCACTCTTCAACGTATCATATTCACATTCTCCACATCAACACGCAGCCAGGAGGGTTTATGCAGCCAGGAGGGCGCATAAACTACCACATTCTCCAAATCAAGAGAGCAGTGGGCAATGAGCAGCAGCTCTGAAACAAATGGACGAAGGGCAGAATGTAGGTCTGGCACCCAGACTGCCAAGACTGACAATCAAACAGGAAGGAGTTATGCTCTGATACCACTTGTTGGTATAACTCCCAATTCGATTGTTTATTCAAATGCAAATGCCTGTATTTATACATTTCATGAGGCGGTTGATTACCAGCCTCTTCGCCTTCCTAGCTATTCATATTCCTATTATTTATTTACAATAATCCTGACGGATTATTCTAACACATGTAAACATAAACATAAAGATATAAATATATAAACATAAATATTTTATATAATATACTTATAAATATTTTCTATAATATAATGCCAAATAAAAATCAAATTATTATATTGTATGGGCCTCAAATAATCATGTTGAATCACCATAATTCACATGGTTCCTGGTCACATTTCACTATCTTGGCAATTTTCCAAACATTAACACAATGATAACCCCACAAGTGGTCTCCAAATAATATATATCCTTCACAATTGAAATACAAGTCAAATGACCTCATTACCATGAAACCCTTATGGATTAGGTACTCCTCCATTACAAAACACTAACTATTGACATATAATGTAGACATACCATAATCGTTTATATATTCAATATTGATGGGATGCCTTCAACAATCAATGGAGTTCATCCTGATTTTCATTATGAGTTAATTGGCACCATTTTTTGGGGTTTCGAGGGAGGGGATCTGAAATATAGGTTGTTATAGTTGATTTTTCCACACTTGGTAGATCACATATTTATGTCCTTCCCTCTCCCTCCGTGGACTCCTTCGACCCCCCTTTCTCATATTATACTTTGATGTCCCAAGGAAGTGCCAAAAAAACACCTATTTAAGTGTATACATGAATTTTAAACCAATATCGGCGTACATCTGGAAATCTGCACAAAGAAAAAATAGTTTGTAGTTTTCCTCATAGAGTCCCAAATAACTTGACAGTTGTTCTTCCATATTCCTGGAGAAGGCTCGGACTGGACCCTCCTTTTTCCTATTGGAGGGATATATATTGAGCATCTTGGATGCATTGAAGGAGGAGAATTTGGAGAGAAAGTAAACTATAGTTCATTGTTTCCTCACTTGTTTGTGCTTGAGTCTACATCTCTTTCTCTCTTTGGAGAACACATTACTACTCTTCCCAATATTTCCTTTGCTTTATAATCTTTCCATTGAGATGGAGGATTGATGTGGTGGAGGCCCAAGTGGAGGACTCAGTTTCTTTGTTTCAACAAGATGTTGGAAATGTTTCTTACTGTTATATATATGTTTTTATTAATAGAAATTTCCATCTCTTGTCCATTACATGTGTATAATTATGAATATTTTGTAGTTATATTTGCTTATACATGATTCTTTATATATGCTAGAGTAGGCCTAACACTTGTTGGTCACTCTATATGCAAGTTAGTTACAACTAACAAACAGAATGCTCAATATAAATTTTCAACCCAGGGAAGTCTTGTATTTCAAAGATAACTCACTATGTTTATGCATAAACGCTAAGTATCTAATCAAATGAAAAATATTAACTGTCCTATGTATCTACTCAGTCAATCTCCTCTCATAGCTAAAACTAATCTAAATTACTCACCTACAAATTCAGAAATGCAATTACTTCCTACAACATCAATCCAACAATTAACTAATCTAAAAATAGATAACTAGACTTGCTTTTGTAGAAAGTTAAATCCTAACATTATCAGACTAAATGTGAATTCACAATAACCAGTTTAATTCAATCTAATCTACGAATTTGAAACAACAACAATTGAACTAAACAACCCTAAATCATAATCTGACTAAATTAGCAAACCTGAGAAAAGACAAGTAATTAAAAGGAATTGGAGTTGATATTGATTGTAACAGCTATTGGCACACATGCATAATTGAAACTAACCTACATAGTCGAATGTCACACCACGTAGTTACAGCTTAAAGGAAATGCAATAACAAATCGTTACTATTGCAGCTAACTGTAAATAATGCAATTACTGAAACTTCCACACAACACAACAAAATAATCAAAACATGTAATTAAGTCGGTTATCTCTGGGGAAGGCGGGCCCAGCATTCGAACAAAGATGCCCGAACTAACACATGTTAAGATGCAAAAATCAGAAGAATCCTGCTGTTTATATTAAAATGACAAATTATAAAGTTCAGTTCACTATCACAGCTCAAACTCTCTGATCAACTATCAACCAACCCTTGGCTCAAAATCAGGGATAATTTTAGGGGCGAATTTTATCCCAGTGGGCTATTTTTCCATATTTTTCTCCCAAAAAAGATTCACCATTTTTCATTTTTTGAAGCCCCATTTCACCCAATTTTGATGGGGTAAAATTTTTTCACCCTAAAAATAGCCAAATTATTATATAAACAATATAAAATCCTTGGAAATTAAAATATTTTTTGAAAAATATCGGCAATCATTTGATAGTTAGTGTTTTAAGAATTGGTAATATTCGCCAACATTTATACACTTTTAAATATGTATGGTTCCTTAAAATCATCCCTGCTCAAAATGTTTCGCAATATTTATAAATGAACAATCGTAACCTTCATCCACTAATATTGGGCAGCCATGAAGATCTATGATCTTTAGGATTCCTTGTTACAAGGAGCTGAGATAGTTGTGAATGGAATTGAAGGAAAGTAGAGAATATAGGGAATCTTGTTGCTTGAGCCTTTAGTGAATAAACAGAACCAATTAAGAGATACCCCACCTGTTGCAACTGTGCTTTAAGCAGTGGCGTGCTATCACAACTAATTTAGTTGCAGCTCATATGTGGAATGACGACCTCTATTTGTGTCCAACATGTAGAGCTGCTACTGGTGGGTAACAATTGGCATGAAAAGCTCATCCTTTGCTCAGACCACCCAGGCTACTACACTTGCGCTTCTTAATGCTTGAACTATCTTTGGAAAATCATGATGTGTTAGCATAATTCAAGATACATAGTCTTGACCATAACAATCTTGGGCATAAATAAGATAAAAGAATAATTAATCATACATGTATAGATTCAAGATCAATTATGAAAGGAGTGACATTTGTATGGTGCATAGGAATGAGATAAGACAAGGAAAAAAGGGTATAATAGGTGTGGTCAAAAAGTATATTTTCAAGACCCAACATCTCCCCCCAACTATACTATTTCATGTCCTCATGCAACACCTCCACTAATATGAATCAGATTCTAGGATTGTACCCTATTCATGAAGAGAGGAAACTTGTAGGAGCGCTTAGCAGGTTCACTCCCATCCAAATATCCCTTGGAGGACACCCAATATTTCCAACACTACTTCTCCTATGTCTTGGTCAATGAAAACTCATCCCTGTATGGCCTTTTTGGCCAACAAATGAGTCAAAATTTAAACTTAAGTCCCAACCAATGAACTCCACACTTTTTCATACAGTCCATGTATCCTTCCACCCTAGGGAGTGCATGTTTAAAGTTTTTAAAGTGATAAGGGTCCCTTTTCTTCAAGGATGTAGAAGAAATATACCATCTATGTTTACTGCTTTCCAAGGCCAGCTGCTGATGTCTAAAAATATGGCCAACACAAGTAGAAATGAACTTTTCTTGACAACATCAATTGAACTAAACAACCCTAAATTGTAATCTGACTGAATTAGAAAAACTGAGAAAAGGAAAGTAATTAAAAGGAACTGGAGCTGAGATTGACTGTAATAGCTATTGGTAGACATGCATAATCGAAACTAACCTAGATAGTCAACTGTCACACCATGCAGTTATAACTTACGAAATGCAAACATTACTGTCAAATGAAATGCAATAACAAATCATTGCTATTGCAGCTAACTGTAAATAATGCAATTACTGAAACTTCCACACCACACAATAAACTAATCAAAACATCAAATTAACTCAGCTATCTTTGTGGAAGTCAATCCCATCCTTAGAATAGAGACGTCATAACTAAAACACGTTAAGATGCAAAAATATGAAGAATCCTGCTCCTTATATTAAAATGACAAATTATAAAGTGTAGTTCACTATCACAGCTTACACTCTCTGATCAACTATCAACCAACCCTTGGCTCAGAATGTTTCCCAATATTTATACATGAGCAATAGTAACCTTCATCCACTAATATTAGTCAGCCATGAAGATCTACGATCTTTAGGATGCCTTGTTACAACGAGCTGAGATAGTTGTGAATGGAATTGAAGGAACTTAGAGATTATAGGGAATCCTGTTGCTCGAGCCTTTAGTAAATAAAAAGAACCAATTAAGAGATACCATGTCTATTGCAGATGTGCCTTAAGCAGTGGAGCGATGTCACAACTAATTCTATTGTAGCTCATACGTGGAATGGATACCTCTGTTTGTGTCCAACATGTAGAGATGGGACTGGTGGGTAACATCTGGCATCAAAAGCTCATCTTTTCCTCTGACTACTTGAGTTTCCACACCTTTTCTTCTCAATGCTTGAACTATCTTTGGAAAATCACGATGTGTTAATATAATTCAAGATACATAGTCCTGAACATAACAATCTTAGGAATAAACAATATAAAACAATAATTAATCACACATGTAGAGATTCAAGGATAATTATGAAAGTAAAACATCTGTCATGTGCGTATGAATGAGATAAGACAAGAAAAAAAGGTATAATAGGTGTGGTCAAAAAGGGTATTTTCAGGACCCAACATCTTCCCCCAACTTTCAGGTTTCATGTCCTCATGCAACACTTCCAATAATTTGAATTTGATTTTGGAATTGTACCATGTTCATGAAGAGAGGAAAAGTTGTAGGAGTGCTCAATAGTTTCAATCCCTTCCAGATATCCCTTATAGGCCACCCAGTTGGCCACAAAATGAGTGGAAATTTAAACTTAAGTCCCAGCTAATGAACTCCACACTTCTTCATATAGTCCACATATCCTTCAACCTTGGGGAGTGTGTGTTTAAATTTTTTAAAGCAAGAAGGGTCCTTTCTTCAAGGCTGTAGAATAATTATGCCATACATGTTGACTTCCTTCCAAGGCCAACTGTTGATGTCTAAAAATATAGTCAACACAGGTAGAGATGAAATTTTCTTGTAGTTCAATGAGCTGTTGGGTTTTCATGGGAGATGCCAGCCTCTTTTCTTGATGAGCGAGGAGGAGGTGAGGAGATTGAGGTTCACTCCTAATCCAAAAATTGGAGTTAGCCTCATTATGAGAGGTTGTCTGAAAGGCCCTCTCCCACTGTGCATGATTGTTGACAAAAGAGGCAAAGTACCTCAACTGGACATCTCCCAAGTAAGGAGCAGGGCTAGAATGGAGGTCCAAAGGGCGGGCCATCTCATGCAAATAAAATTCACATAGCAGGTTCTACTCAGTGAATCTGCTTTCCATAAAGGTTTCCAAAAACTCAGTAGAGGGTGTCAATCTATAATGTCTCCCTTCCTTTAATGATTTTATTTTAAACAAAGTGAATTGCTCATACAAAATTACCATATAGGAGGAAGATGGAGCTCTAAAACTCGTCAATTCTTGGAAGAGGGCAGATAGCTGATCTTTCTTCTTCTACATGGACTTGAATTTCTTCATATCCCTCAACTCTTTTTGTACCTCTTACCAACAAAACTTTTGAAACATTAACTCCTCTGCCCATTTTTCCTTCAACTCTTTAACTGTTTTTCTATGTGCAATAAGAGGAACCATTCCTTCCTGCCATCAATCCACATGATCTCTCCATTTCATTACTTCCATTTTTAACAATGAGATCTATCCATTCTTTTCATCATCAGAATCTGAGACAATTTATCGAGGGATTTGCATCCTTACCTTATCACTTGATGTTTCATATTTTTCTCCTTGAATGGGTAGTGCAGCAGCTCCATCTTTGCTCCATGTTGTTGCAATCTTATCCTATGTGGCTACCTCAATTATCAATTCTAGAGATGCTGGTTTTTGTGTGGCGACATACTTTTCTATTAATGTTGCAACACTTTTTGTTTGTGTAGAAGCTTCAACAAAGGTGATTGAAAATGTTGTTTCTTGTGTAGCATCATCTTCTGTTTATGTGGAAGCTTCAACAAAAGTGATTGAAAATGTTGTTTCTTGTGTAACAACATATTATGTTTGTGTGGCCACATCGACCACTGCTTTCCATAATACTAGTTCTTGTGTAACAATATCTTCTTTTGAATCCTCTCCCAACAACCTTCAGCCTACACCGTGTCTTTAGTAAGAAATTTTGGGGATGTTGTTTCTTGTGTAACAACATCTTATTCCTTTTGAAATTCTTCATAGATTAGTTCTATGTATCGAGGCTATTCTCAATTTTCTTCAAGATCCTCCAGGTTGTGATCAGAAATTATATCAACATGTGACTCAAATGCTTCCAACTTAATGGAAGCCTCAATAAGAGTTTTTAAGAGTGTTGGTTCTTGTGTGACAACACCTTGTCTTCCAACTTCTTCCAATTGTTGAGTTTTCTCTTGGGTGACTTCAAATTACCCTGTATCTATCTGATCTAGGAGCACTTCCATCCCTCTTGATGGCCGGGATTGCGATTCTCATTCTCCCTTAATTCTAAATCAGGGATCATCTCAAACCCTGGTTCATCTTCATCTTTCAATTCCACCACAGGTGCCTCTCTTTATTTTTCAACTACTTCTGTAGGCTTTTGTGCCACAAATGTATGCACTGTGATTTTATATCCTGATTTGTTAAAGATATCACCACACTCAGGACATGCCACTTTTTCCACTTCATCATGCTCCTCATGAGAAGGTGATCCTTCCAATATATCTGCAACTTCTAGCAATGTGCACATATATTTCTCTACCTATTTGTTGCATGCTTCATTCCAACTTTCCAATTCCTTTCGAAGAACCTCCAGGTCTTCTTTCAATAGGCTATTTTCATACAAAATTCCCTCGATTTAAGGTTCTTTTGCAGTAGTTTCTTGTGGATAAGCTTTTTATCGAGGTGTCAAAATGGGAAATTCAATGTTTGATTCAATATTCTCCAACTTGCACGTGATGCTTTTGCTGTTGTGATAGATCTGGTTCTTCTTCTCCTTACTAGTCGTCATGCATGTACCTATTCTTTTGATCTTCTCCTCTTTCTCCATGGTACATGGGTTTCTAAATTTGCAACTACTGTGGAAGGGATGTATCCCATCTCACAAATTCCCCTTATCTATGTCATCTTAGTTTCTTACTCAATTAAATTTCCCCTCCATTCAGGCTAGGATCAATGGTGATGATATCTACATCTTCCTCTATTATTATAGCTCCCACAGCTTTAGATTCCATTGTCGCAACATCTAATGCTGCTCCAGTTTAAATATTTGTATAGTTAGAGCTTCCAAAATTGCTACTCCTTCCCTAGGGTTTGTTGTTGTCTCATTTGCCCCCCAACTAGATTGGAGGTACTGCAGTCCTCCTCTTCTACTTCTATTCCCCTAGGTGTGAAAATGCCTCTTATTATTCTACTATTGGGACACCACCCAAAAGTATAGGTGCCTGAATTACCTAATGCTAACTAGTAAATTGTTCCAAGTTTGATTTTGTTATGCTAAGGCCCTTAAACTAAGCCTTTTAATTAGGTCATGATGTGTGAGAGAAGCCAATGCATGTCGGGTTGTTCTTACAAAATCCTGTCATGTAATGTAATGCTTTGAACAAATATAATTGCACATTGAAGAGGATTCTATGTCGTAGATGAGATAATACAGTAAATTTACAAAAATACACAATCCTAGTACCTACCTTCACAGGTGATATATGTCTTCAAGAAGATTTCCACTTCATTCCAGGGTTGAGGCAATGATTGTAGTGATATTCCCTTCCTTCCTTGTTTAACATGTTCACCAAATTCAAGGAATTCTTGTACTGAGGCCGCATTGTGAATTTTCTTCCCAAACCAGGCCTTCCCTACTTGAGGTAAACCGGTAACCTCAACCACAATCTCTTCAGTGACTTCTATGGATAGACCCCTAACTTCTGAGTGGGTGTCCATTAGATTTAGGGAAAACTAGAGGGTTGTTTCTATATGGAAACCACTCAAGCATTGAAAATATTTAGTCCAGACAACCACTTAAAAAATGGAAAACACCTCTGCATTAGTACACAAAGTCTCTGTACTCATAGGCTCATGCCGGGCTAGTACACCCATCTTACTTCACTGACTTAGTTTTGATATCAACTTGATAACTTACAGGTATAGAAATGGAAGTTATAGTCCATGAATAATTGGCAAGATTTGGCACAAATTAGGAAACAGGTGACGATCATGTGATAGGATCAAGTACCCTTTTAGACGTGGCAATTGACAGTTAAATGGCTATGGTTCTAATGATGGGTACAAAAAGGAAAAGTATGATTAATATCGTCAAATCCAATTTACACCTAATCATGTAGATGGTCAGAATCTGTACCTTCACAATATGAATTGACCCGTGACTTTCCATGATAGTTCAACAAGCATTAAATTAATATATCATTGCGTGTGTGTTTCTTTGATCTCACCAAAGATGAATTAATAACTGTATTTTCCTTCTTGATGGAGATATTTTCTCTCTTGGACGGCTGAATTTGTGGCCAAATATGGAAGAGATTCATTTGTTTTGCAGATAAATATGGAGGAGTCGCAGCTACTAAAATAAGGAAACTAGGAAAATGTTTAGCAAAGTTGCGGATGCAAAAATAGGAAAATCGACGAAAATTGGCGGAGTTGTAGCTGCGGAAAATGAGGAAATCTCTAGAAATTGGCGTAGTCACAACTGTGGAAAATGGGGAAATCTACAGAAATTGGTGAAGTCACACCTGCGAAAAATGGAGAAATCATCAAAATTTAGCAGAGTCGTGGTTGCGAAAAATGAAGAAAATACAGAATTTAGAGGATTCGTAGCTGCGGAAAATGGGAAAACCTGCGGAATTTAGTGGAGTCACAGCTGCGAAAAATGGAAAATTCAACAGAATTTGGCGGAGTCTCAACTGCGAAAAATGGAAAAATGGGTAAAGTTTAGCAGAGTTGCAGCTATGACTGAACTTTTCTTAATACATTTTTTTCTTCAAGGAGCTTTTCTGAAACAAGAAAATAGACTATGGCGCTTGCGGTCGTTAGGACCAGTCATGACCCCTACTCCTTAATTAAGTTCCTGCACAGATTCTTTGAAGAAAACCAATCAAGTGTAAATGAAAACAAAAACAAAAATAAAACAAAGCATCAACTTATTTATGTACAGTCCCTATGTGGAAATCACAACGTCCTTTTAAAGATTGATAGGGGTAGAGAGAAACTCTTACCCTTGTGTTAACCGGTATCATGGATTAGCTGCGACATGCGAGATAAATGCATCCCCTGAGATTGGTTTGTGATAGAGTCGCAGCCTGTGACCATTAGCAAAATAATGGCGTATGATATTTATTAATGGTAACTAGGAGGACTATCCTATTATCAAATACACTATCAATTTGGTATGGAGCCAACCATCTTGTTCGAAGCTTACGTTTAAAGTCCCTCTTTTACCTAGAATCATACAATAATTCCTAGTCTCCTTCACAGAAGACATTATTCTTTATGAACCAATCATGCCACCTGGATAGCTGCTGTTGATTTAACTCTATTTGATGCATAGTAGCTGTGCATTTCTCATCGAGTTCATTTAGCTGATTAGTTCTATTCCTTTGAGCTTTTGTTAGGTCTAAGTTTTCCTCCATGCCTGTCTTTGAAGTCTTGATTTCAAATTCAATGGGAAAGACAACGTTCTTACCACACACCAAGTCATATGGGGAGAAGCTCCTAGTATTGAGCCAAGTGGTGCAATATGCCCATAGTGCCTTTGGAATTCTGTCATCCTAGTCTTTGCGATGGCTTCTGACTATTTTTTGTGAGCATAGCTTCAATCACTTTGTTGGTACTTTCCACTTGGCCATTGGCCTGTGGATGATAAGGTTAAGTTATTATGTGATGAATATGGTAACTTTGTAACAGAGCTTCCAGTTTCTGAGACACAAACTGCGGTCCTCCATCTGTGACTATCTCCTCGGGTTCCCCAAAACAAGTGAATATTTCTCCATACATGAAATCTATTACAACCTGGTCATTGGCCTTGACCAAGGATACATCCTCCACCCATTTTGTCATATAATCGATGCAAACTAAGATGTAAAATTTCTGCTGCAAGGGAGGGTTGATAGGCCCAATAAAGTCTACATCCCATCTGTCGAAAGGTTCAACCACCAACTATGGCTGAAGAGGCCTCTCCTCTAATCTGTTAGGTTCACAAGCCTGAACATACGTCTTTGCATCCCTAAAAACTGTTGGACAATAGTATCCCATTCGTAATACTTTATGCCCTATCCATTTAACAACAAAATGTCCCTCACAAGGTTCCTCGTGACAATCCTTCAAGATACCAAAAATTTCATCCTCCCTTACACATCTCTTGATTTCAAGATCAGGACCTGTGTAGAAAAGATGACCATGTATCCAGTAGTACCTGACACTTTGTTGAATAATTTTCCTTTTCTCTCTCTTTGACAAATGTGCCAAAAGCTTTCCTGCGGCCAAATAGTTATCTAGATCTGCATACCAAGGGGAATGAGCTAATACTGCAAACAATTGTTCATCTGGAAAGGAATCTTCAACTAGAAAGTTGCCATCACTGTTAGTAAATAGAGATAGAAACTTAGCAACAACATTTTCCTTCCCATCTTTGTTAATAATTGTAATATTGAATTCATGTAACACTAATAGCCATCTAGTTATTCTAGCATTTGTAAAAGTTTTTTTCACTAAATACTTGATGGTTGAATGGTGAGTGTGCACAAAAGTGGGGTATCCAGTAATG
The DNA here is from genome assembly GCA_001517045.1 of Pseudotsuga menziesii. Lineage (NCBI taxonomy): Eukaryota > Viridiplantae > Streptophyta > Pinopsida > Pinales > Pinaceae > Pseudotsuga > Pseudotsuga menziesii. The sequence goes on from LPNX010907557.1 coordinate 370,886, forward strand.
TAGTGTATGAATTTATTGATGGAGTAGAAAATGGCCAAAAATTAATTTTCTATAACAATTTATTTGAGTTCAATAAGGGCCAATATTTTACTGATATAGTAAATTACATAAGGGGCATGGCCTTCTTGCTGTCCCAACACTGCTCCAATGGTAGTGTCAAAGGCATCTGAGGAAATATGGAAAGACAGGTCCCAATTGGCCCCCTTAAGATAGGAGTTGTGGAAAACGTATTCTTAAGTTGAGTAAACATTGTTTGGCATGCATTATTCCAATCGAGCTTTACATCCTTCATAAAAAAGGTAAACAAAAGAGAAGCTAGTTTGGAAAAATTTTCTATGAATCTTCAGTAATAACTAGCATGACCTAAGAATCTATGTACCTCGTTCTTTGTTCTAGAAGTGGGTATGTTTTCAATTACCCTAATTTTGGATGGATCTACCTAGATACCATCAACAAAGATAAAGTGCCCCAGAACTACACCCTCGCTCACCATCATATGGAACTTTTCAATTCTTAAAGATAGCTTGGTTTGTTCGCAATGTACTAAAACATTTTCTAAAATTTCCAGTGCTTGTTCAAAGTCACTACCAGATGGGGTAAATTCATCCATGAAAATATCCATACTATCACTAACCATCTTCAAAAATATCCCAATCATAGCTCTCTGAAAAGTGGCAGGTGCATTAAATAGACCGAAGGGAAGTACCCTGTATGAAAAGGTATCCCAGGGATAGGTTAAAGTGGTCTTGTCTTGGTCCTTGGGAGAAATATGGACTTGATTGTAATTGCTAAAACCATCCAGAAAGGAAAAAAATTCTTCCTAGACAGGTTGTCAAGTACCTGATTGATAAAGGGTAAGGGAAAATGATCTTTTTCTGTTGCTTTGTTTAACTCCATATAGTCTACGTAGACCCTCCATTTCCCATTTTTTTTGGGAACTATCGTGAGTGGAGAAACCCACTCACTGTTTGAGATGGAATATCTAAATCTTGCTTCCAAGAGCTTTTGGATTTCTTCTTTCACTATGTCCCTTAGGTTAGGGTTCATTCTTCGCTGTGGTTGGAACACAAGGTAGGGGTCACTTTTAATGTAAATATGATGGGTGCACAGACTAGAAGGGATACCATTCATATATGTGTACTCCCAAGAAAAATATCCCTTGTGTTTTTTCAAAAGGGTGACCAACTACTATAGTTCATCAGGAGCAAGATTTGGATTGATGTTCAGTGTTTTTCGTGGCTCTATCTTAACTGGAGTACTTTTTGAATTCTTGAGTACTGGAATTATGTTGGTATCAATGGCTAGAATATATTCTATAAGATTTTCTTGTTTTTATTCATCCAGAGTACTATTCAGGATCTAGTGTAAATGTGTTTATTAACAGAGGTGGGATCACTAATGAAGCTATTGATAGCATCATCCTATTTTTCATCTTTGAAGGTTACATATTTCCCTATCATTAACAATAGTTGAACACCTTCTTCTTCCTCCATCTCCATCCATAGTAGAGTTTTGGCTTCTAGGCTAGGTCGAGCTGGAGCATATAAGGTAAGACTTTTTTTTTGATTCCAATCTGAGATAGTCATATATAGAAATTCTGACCAGCAATAGATTAATTTCACTCACAACAAATTACAATTGATCATGCAAATTGTCAACAATGGAGACTGAAAATGGAGCTGTAACACA
>LPNX010907557.1:374826-411199 GCA_001517045.1 Pseudotsuga menziesii
AGCAACCCTATGACCATATCTTTCTCACTAAGATTAGACAAATACTTGTAATTTAAATGGCCAAATCTTTCATGCCATAGCTTGCTAGCTTCATTAGCATGGCTAAGAAGAGCAGAGGGGTTTGAGTAAGGCAGGAAGTGTGAAAACATGTATACCTTTTGAGCATGATTCGCTACTCCTTTTGCAATGATTCTTCCACTTGAGATTTCTGTGATCTCAACTTCATTTGGTGAGAATGTGACTTTCTTAGGAGACCCAGTGTGGGTCATCTGGTACACTGATAGAAGGTTGGAGGTGAGACTAGGGACATACAGCACATTGTTGAAGTTACCATGATCAAGATCTATCCTTCCTTTGCCTTTGCTTTCAGTGAGAGAGTCATCTCCCGGTACAATAGATGGTCCTTTCAACATATCAAGTGAGGAGAAGGCCTCCTTAGTCAAAACCACGTGTCTTGAAGCTCCAGAATCTATGATAAAACTGGGTGAGCTTGATGTGCCAGCAACTAGAGCATGAACTCTCTCTCTGTCATCAGAACTTGATCCTCCTTCTCTCTTCTTTGAGCTTTCTGGAAGGGAGATGCCATTCTTCTCCAGGATATTGGTCAGCATATCAATCTACTTTTTCATACAAGATCTTTCAGTGTGATTTCCCTTCGAACAGTATGAGCACTTGTTCATTTCACCTTTGTTTTTCTTCTTCTGGGTATTTTTCTTGGGACCTTGTTGATCCTCTGGAGACTGCTTCTTGTCTCTTCCTTCCTCAGGTGGCTTTTTAGCTTTCTTCTTGATTTTTGAATCCACCTTTGAATCTCCAACATTCAAAGCTTGATATTTGGATGGTTTGATGGTGCCCATCATCACCAGCTTGTCTTGTTCTTGTGTGAGAGATTCCATGAAATATGCAAGGCTAGGCATCTTCCAGGTTCGAGCTGTGAGTTTTGTGGCATAGAAGGTCGAAACAAAGAATGAGTAGTCAGGTCCTAGCTTCGAGAGGATGGCCAATACGAGCTGATCATATTTCTTTTCAATACCACACTGTTTCAGCTGCAAAACTAGTGCTTTGAACTTGGGGAAATATAGCTGCAGGGATTCAAAATTACTAGGACTCAGGGAGATCAGCTCATTTTCGATCTGGTGTCCCCTCATCTCATTTGTCTTTCCAAAGAGTTCAGAAAATTTCTCCCATACTTGATCCGGTGAAGTTAATCCATCGAGATGGAAAAGGAGGTCTCGGGAATACTAAGACATAGGAGGCCATAGGCCTCATCTCTCCGATTGTGCCATTTGATCTTCTCTGCAGTAGCATTGCGCTCTGCTTCTATAGCCATAGTCACCCTGTAGAGGCCTTTCGCTCTCAACAAGATCTCCATCTCTGCTTTCCATTCAAAAAAGTTGAAGGGAGTGAGGATAGTTTTCTGTGAATCCATAGCTTTAGAAAATCTGTCCCAGCTGTCAGTAGAAGGCTCCCAGTCTTGATGTCGAACCTGCAAAACAATTTTTGAAGGAGAGTAACAACCTACAATGGCTTTGATACCATGTAGAAATTCTTACCAGCAATAGATTAATTTCACTCACAACAAATTACAATTGATCATGCAAATTGTCAACAATGGAGACTGAAAATGGAGTTGTAACACAAAATTATATTAACTCAGTGTACAATAGCCAACCCTATAATAACATAGGTTGCTGAATAAATAGAATACATGAAGAAATTGAATGCATGAGGAAGCATCCAAATCTAGCATAAAGCAGGCTTACCCAAAATAGGCAAATCCCCCATAGGTGTAAAAAGCTGATCCCAAATCTGTCATGAGGCTCACGAATTGGCAAGGGCGCATGGGAAAGCTAATGAGTGGTGGAATGGCAGCTCATACATGCTTCTGCATGGAGGAAAGAGTGGAGGAGGAAGAGGCAACAAAGCTGATTCACCTCACCTAGTCTTGCTTTCCTATGTGCCTTAAAACACTGAAAAAGCGGGGAATAAAGCAGAAAAAGTAGATAGGTGCCTAGGAGGCCAGGAATAAAGTAGATTTGATTCCTAAGTCTTTCCCAAGCGCTACATGAGTCAAAGATGGAAATTTTGACCTCTATGGATAGGCAATTAGCAACTTGCACATGGTGGGACTCATGGACTAGGAAAATAAGACAAAAATAAATGAATTAATGTCTAAGTGGGTAAATACTCTGGGTTGATTATTCTAACATCATAGACCTTGACCGAGAGCTGATGTAAGCATCTATTGTGGCCAACCAAGGTCTTCCCAGGATTAGCGGATGTCCCCCCTAGCTATGACTTTGGTTGTAAAACCAAAAATTCCACACGTTATTCCCATGAATCTATTGAGACAATGAGATCATCGAATATTCCCTCGGGTTTGATGGTGGGTTTGTCATCAAGTTCTAGAATAGTAGGGGTTGGTTGAAATTTGGTGAGCCCAAGCTTTCATACATATTGTATGGTCATAACATTAATAGTTTCCCCTAAATCAAATAAAGAGTTTTGTATTTGAGTGTTCCCAATTTGTACTGTGACAATGGGGTTCCCGGGATCGTCATATTTGGACAAGAGAGTTTTTCCCATTATCATTTTAGAATTTTTTCCTAATACATGGACAGTAGGAAGATGCCTGGGTTTTCTACCTGGTTTTCTTACACACAGATCCTTGACTATTTTTGCATATATCGGCACATCACGAAGGGCCTATAAAAGTGGAATTATTACATATAGGTTTTTTAATATCTCCTAAGAGGTTAAAGTGAGGTTGTTCCACTTTTTTCCATAGTTTTAGTCGCTCAGGATATGGAAGTTCTCTAATTAACTGTGTAGGTTGTGTCTCGATGAATGGTTCTCTCTGTGTTTCAACCGGTGTCTCGGTATGACTTTCAGCATCCTCAATGATGGGGATTTCTATTTTGTATTTGTATTGCTAGTTCATTCTCACTTCAGTCACTCAAGATGGATCATATTAAATAACCAAGGGCTCCACAACCCTCCCTGATCGTAAGCTTATATCATGGCATGGAACAGGGGTAATGGAGTAAGCTAGCATGTTGGCAGTCTCAAACTGGTGGACTTCTTTATTGTTTTTTGCATTAGGATTAGGTTTGGTAGGAAGCTATGGTTTTATTGGCATATGTGGAAATTGAAACCAGGTGTTAGAACAATTACACTCACAAAAATTACCAATTACACATGCAAATTACACACAAAGGAGACTGAATATGGCACAGAACACTAATCTGTATTGAATATGTGTACAATAGCCAACCTTGTGAAGTCATAGGCTGGAAAAATAAATAATTACATGATATATTTGAATTCATTGGGATGGCATTCAAATTGGTCAAAAGTAGGCTTACTAAATCTAAGCAAATCCCCCATAGGTGCATAAAGCAGCTTCCAAATCTATCTAGGAGCTCACGAATTGGAAAAATAAATTAGGCAAGATAATAGGTGATGGAAGGAAAAATCAGACATGCTTTTATTAGGAGAAAAGAGTGGAGGATGATGAGGGAAAAAAACAAGTTAACTTCACTTAGTCAAACTTTCCCAATTGCCTTAAAACTCAGTAAAAGCAGGAAATAAAGCAGAAAAAGTAGATATCTGCTAGGGAGGTCAGGAATAAAGCAGAATTGATTCTAGGAGGTTTCCCAAGTGCTCCATGACTTAGTTTGATCAAGTTTCACCATCTAGGACATGTGGAGGACAACTTGCATAGAGTGGAATATGGAATACTAGGCAAATAAGACAAAAATAGATTAATTAATGTCTAAGGTAGCTAACTATGTGTTGATTATTCTAACACCCCCCCTTAAGCCTGACTTATGACTAAAATATCAGAAAATAATAGGGTATAGCAACAATTCTTAGTCACCCTTTACATACTGCATGTCCATTTAAACAAGGAAAGAGGGAAAAACCCAGTGGGAAAAATCCTCCCTTAAACACGGACAGTAAAACAAAATTTAAAAATATTGTCATCAATCATGCTTCAGAGCATGATCAAAAATCCCTAGCAGTGATTTCATATTGCTGAATGTCTTCTCACAAAAAAATTTGGTAAAGATGTCTGCTACTTGTTCTGAAGATGAACAGAAGAGTAGGTGAATGCTGCCATCATGCACAAGCTGTCTGATGTAGTGCATATGGATCTCAATGTGTTTGGTTCTCTGTCTCTGAATTGCATCATTGTATATTTGAATGCTACTCTGATTATCACAATAGATAGTAGTTGAGTATTTTGATTTGAAGCCACACTCACCAAGTAACCCTTGCAACCACAAACATTGAGTTGTTGCATTTACATCTCCTTTGTATTTTGCTTCTGTAGATGAGAGTGCAATGGCACTCTATTTTTTGCTTGACTAGCTGATTGGTCCTTCAGCAAGCATGAACACATATCCTAATTTTGAATTTCAATTTTTTTTGTCACCTTCCCAATCAGTGTCAGTAAACCCAATCAAATCAAGATCAGATTTAGCTTTGTAGAAGATCCCATGAATCCTTGTTCACTGAACAAAGTTAAGGATCCTTTTGGATGCTCTCCAATGGATCTCATGAGACTAATTCATGTATATTGAAGCCACACTTACTACATAATAAATATCAGGTCGATTATGTGTAAGGTATAGCAAACACCCAATCAGTTGCCTATACAGTGTATTATTTACCATAGGTGAAGAATCTGCTTCTTCAAGCTTAACTCCTGAAAGGAAGGGAGTCTTTCTTGGCTTGCAATATTTCATGTTGAACTTGTTTAGAAAATACAAAGCATACTTGGACTGATATACTTTTATTCCATTTTTTTTGAGCAATCTTGAGACCCAAGAATTGGCTCAATAACCCCAAATCAGTCATAGAAAATGCATTGTTCATTGCATCCTTCAAGGAGGAAATTTCATCCTTTGAGCTTCCTGTAATGAGAAGGTCATCCAAATACAAGAAAATAATTATCAAAGAACCATGAATCAGCTTCAAATAAACATTAGGATCATATTTCATCGAACAAAACTCAATGACAGCAGAAAGCCATCAGTCTTGGCATAACAAGCCCTGGTGGCTTGCTTAAGCCCATACAATGGTTTGTTTAGCCTACAAACAAGAGATGGATTAGTAACCAAGCCTTTAGGATGATGCATGTAAATATATTTATTAATATCTCCATTTAGTAAAGAACACTTCACATCCATGTGATGTACCTCCCACTGCTTCGAAGTTGCGATGGCTAAGGCTAGCCTGATGGAGTCCATCTTTGCCACTGGTGCAAAGGTCTCATTGTAGTCTATGCCATGTACCTGTGAGGAGCCCTTGGCTATAAATATTTCCTTATATTTCAAAGTTGAACTATCAGCAGCAAATTTAGTTTTGAAAACCCACTTACATTGAACTAGCTTCCTCCCTCGGGGAAGATCAACCAGCTCCCAAGTGTTGTTCTTCTGGACTGAGTTGAATTCTTCTTTCATGGCTGTTTGCCATATTATATAATGTGATGCATCTCCATATGTCTGTGGGTTTGATTCAACCATAATATAGCATTTTTCTGCAAACAAAGGGTCTTTCATACATAGGGCACTCTCAAACTGAGATCTAGTCCTCCTAGGATCACTAGGATTTCCAGCTAGTTCCCCAGCTCCATGAATGGTATTTGATTCCAATTTTGGTCTTGTAGGACTGTTAGGATATGCAATTAAATAATCATTATCATACATATCATAATCAGAAAACTCATTTATCTCTTCACTTACATTCAGTGGTTCTGGTGGTGAAGGAGACTCTCCAACTTCAATTGCTACTAAAGGCTCTTCTTGGAACTGGACACTCCTTTCAATGAAGGCTTTGTTTGTGCTCAAATTGATCATCTTGTACCCTTTTGATTCTTTATATTACCCAACAAATATAAACTCTTGGATTTGGGGCTGCAAATCCTTCATCTTTTATGTTGGAATTCTAGCCCAAGCCCTGGAGCCAAAAAATCCTGAAATGGGTCACATCTGGCTTGTTCCCACTCCATGCTTTGAAAGGAGTCATACCATAAAGCTGTTTATGAGGAACCCTATTCTGGATATAGGATACACAGTTTATAGCTTCGGCCCAAAACTTTGGTGGCAAAGTCTTAGCCTCCATCATGCAGGTTGCCATCTCTTTTAGTGATATGTTCTTCCTCTCAACAACACCATTTTGCTGTGGTGTGTAAGGGATAGAATGCTGCATGTGAATAACTACATCTGAACAATATTGAATGAAATCAGACTTGACATACTCACCACCATTTTCATATCTTAGGACCTTGAGTTTTCTCCCAGACTGGTTTTCAACCAAAGCCTTAAAGACTTTGAAGAGGCCAAAAAATTCAGACTTATGCTTCAGGAAGTAAACCCAACAGTACTTGGAAAAGTCATCTATGAATGTCAATGCATATTTTTCTTGACTCATTGACATATGAGGATATGGTCCAGCAGCATCACTGTGGATCAACTCAAGAGGTGCAAAGGTTCTCTCATGACTAGCTTTCTCAAATTTATGCTCTGGGTGTTTTCCTAAGATGCAACCTTGACAGACTCCTTTGGAAAACTTAATATTTGGTAACCCTATGACCATTTATTTTTCATTAAGATCAGAAAGATACTTATAGTTAATATGGCCAAATATTTCATGCTAAAGCTTGCTAGCCTCATTAGCATGAATCAGAAGAGCAGAGGGGTTTGAGTAGGGTAGGAAATGTGAGAACATGTATACCTTCGAAGTGTAATTTGCAACTCCTTTTGCAATGACTTTACCACTTGATATCTCTATGATCTCAACTTCATTAGGGGAGAATATGACCTTCTTTGGAGACCCTATGTGGGTCATCTGATACACTGACAAGAGGTTAGAGGAAAGACCTGGAACATACAATACATTGTTGAACTTACCATGGTCAAGATCAATCCTCCCTTTGCCCAAATTTTCAGTGAGAGAGTAATCTCCCAGTACTATTGGTGGACCTTTCTACATGTCAAGTGAGGTGAATGCCTCCTTGGTCAAAACCCTATGTCTTGAAGCTCCAGAATCAATGATGAAACTAGGTGAGCTTAATGTGCCAGCAACCAATGCATGAACTCTCTCTCTGTCTTCTAAATTTGATCCTCTCATGTCATCTGTTTTACTAAAAAATCTCAACAAGATTCTCCCATACTTCATTTTGTGATGTCAATCCATCAATATGGAAAAGGAGGTCTCTGGATATGCTCAGACACAGGAGACCATAGGCCTCATCCCTCTTGTTGTGCCATTTAATTTTCTCTACAGTTGCATTGGGCTCTACTTCTGTTTCCATAGTCACTCTATAGAGGCCTTTCTCTCTCAACAGTATCTCCATCTCTTCTTTCCATTCAAAGAATTTAAATGGATTCAAGATGATCTTCTAAGATTGATCCATAGCTCAGAAATTTGTCTCTTCAGTCAGCAGAATGCTCCCAGTCCATGATGTCGAACCTATAATAGAAAATTGAAGGAGATAAATTGATCTACAAAGGATTTGATACCATGTGGAAATTGAACCCAAATGTTAGAACAATTACACTCACAAAAATTTTCAATTACACATGCAAATTACACACAAAGGAGACTAAATATGGAGCAGAACACTAATATGTATTGAATAAGTGTACAATATCCAACCTTTTGAAGTTAGAGGCTGCCACAATAAATAATTACATGAGATATTCGAATGCATTGGGATTCCATTCGAATTGGTGAAAAGCAGGCTTACAAAATCTAAGCAAATCCCCCATAGGTGCATAAAGCAACTTCCAAATTTGTCTAGGAGCTCACGAAGTGGAAAAATAAATTAGGAAAGCTAATAGGTGATGGAAGTACAAATGATACATGATTTTATTAGGAGAAAAGAGTGGAGGATGATGAGGGAAAAAAGCAAGTTAACTTCACCTAGTCAAACTTTCCCAATTGCCTTAAAACTCAGTAAAAGCAGGCAATAAAGCAGAAAAAGTAGATATGCACTAGGGAGGCCAGGAATAAAGCAGAATTGATTCTAGGAAGTTTCCCAAGTGCTCCATGACTCATTTTTAGAAAGTTTAACCATCTAGGACATGTGGAGGACAACTTACATAGAGTGGAATATGGAATACTAGGGAAATAAGACAAAAATGGATTAATTAATGTCTAAGGTAGCTAACTATGGGTTGATTATTCTAACAGCATATTCATTGGTGTAACATTTTTTTGAAGTTATAGCTGAGGGTGCTGATACTGTTGGTGAGGATACTGCCGAGGAGCATATTGTTGATGGGGTAATTGTTGATAAGGAGGATGGTTATGAGTAAACTGGTTTCTTGGATGGGAGTTCCTCCATGCAAGAAACCAGGAATTTGGATGGTTTGATTGTTGCAGTGTCCATGGTGACCAAGAGGTAGGATTATGCATGAAAGTTTGAGATGGATTCCATTGATTGTTAGAATAGTGCGAAGGAAATTGTGCATTCATGTGATTCATACTATTCATATTATTCATGTTACTCTAGAAAGGTGATGGGTCTGGATTCATATCGTGATTTTGAGGCATCCCGAGCTTCTTCTGAGTGATGAAGTAAGTTGGTTCCTCATCAGGAGAAGATTCTTGCATGACTACCTTCACTTGGGGAAGTGAGGGACATGCCTTAGTGTCATGGTTAAACTCACAGAGATGGCACACTTCCACCTTATCAAGTGAACACTGCTTCCAAGGATGTTTATTTATGCATCTTGGAAAGAATACACTGAGTGTTAAATATTCTACTACTTGCCTCTCCATTTCTTTCAAGACATCCATTTATGAGGAAATGGAGCTCATCATCTATGTTTTAAAGTTCTCAATAAGGTTTCCTATTTCTTCCTGAGTGGCTCCCCCATTAGATGACTTCTGTGTTTGGCTGAAGACAACACGGTCCAATCCTTTGTGACGGCTACTAGTTCTGGAAGATCCCCTTGAGTATTTCTAGACACAATTCGATGATGTCTTCGAAGGATTACTTGGATATATCCCCCTTCCCCAACAGGTTCAATATATCTAAGTAATATTCTCTAGTTCGACTTAAGAGGATGATTTTGAGCACATGTCTTCCCATGTCAGTCTTTCCTGCCCTTTGTACATTGTACATAAGTCTCTCTATGAAGTCCTCCAAACTTTCTTCCTCTTTCTACACCATCTTAAAAAATTCTTTCCTTTTATCTTTGGTCCTATAATACTCTTGGTATTTTCCAAGGAAGATGTGCTTCATTTTTTCCCATGAGAGTTTCACCACCTAGGCTCATAGATCATCAAAGAGAATTGTCCTTCAGAGTAGCTTGGAAAAGATTTATTTTTTTCTCATTAGACATGTAGTCATAGCTACAACAGAGGATATCAAACTTGAAAAGAAACTCGTCTGGGTCCTCTATGGCTTTCCCATGAAAGCATGGAAATACTGATGGTGATATGTTCTTTATGGGTGTCTAACCAATTGTTTGTCAAATGGGAAATTGTAGTGTGGAAACAGTCTCCTCAAGTGGAGGGTTTCCATCATATCATGGTTATCCTCTAGTCCTTCCTCGTGATCTTGTGGATGCTATCTGTTATTCATGTTTTTCTCGTCTCTTTCCTGTCTTTGCTTCTTCTAATTTTCCCACTCTTAATGAAGCTGTAACCACTCTTCCTTTGTGACCTCTTTCTTACCTATGTGGAAAACCACATCTGGCTCATGTCCTCCCACAACATTGGCTCTATCTCTTTTTGTAGGGACACCAGATGGTGTCTCACCTTCTCTTGTATTTTCCACTATGGAAACTAATGCTCCCAACCTAGGAGTAACTGGGGATTTTCTGACAGATGATGACCCCTGATGATGAGCCTTGATAGAAGAGTTAGCTATGTCAACTAGGTCATCAATGAGCACCCTCCTTCCCAAGGCCAAACTACTGCCATGACCACAACCACCTACAAAGTTAGTATTCTTGGGTGTTCTGGGAATGTCACATTGTACTCTCCTTATATTCATGCAACCGAAAACATGCAAGCTTAAAAATTATAGAGTACAGATGAATGGATGCAACTACTACTTTGTCTATTAATTACCTTCCCCAACAACAACGCAAAAATGTTGGTCACTCTATATGGAAGTTAGTTACAACTAACATAGATAATGCTCAATATAAATTGTCAACCCAAGGAAGTCTTGTATTTCAAAGATAATTCACACTATTTGTGCATAAACACTAAGTAGCTGATCAAATGAATAAAATATTAACTATCTTACCTATCTCCTCAGTAAAAATCCTCTCATAGTTAAAACTAATCTAAATTACTCACCTAGGAATTCAGAAATGCAACTACTTCCTACAACATGAACCCATCAATTAACTAATCTAGAAATAGATAACTAGACTTACATTTGTAGAAAGTTAAATCCTAACATTACCAGACTAAATGTGAATTCATCATAACTAGTTTAATTCAATCTAATCTATGAATTGGAAACAACATCAATTGAACTAAACAACCCTAAATCATAATATGAATGAATTAGAAAACTTGATAAAAGACAAGTAATTATAAGGAACTGGAGCTTAGCTTAACTGTAACAGCTATTGGCACACATGTATAATCAAAATTAACCTACACATTTAACTTTCACACCATGTAGTTATAGCTTAAAGGAAATGCAAACATTACCGTCAAAGGAAATGCAATAACAAATCATTACTGTTGCAGCTAACTGTAAATAATGCAATTATTGAAACTTCCACACCACAAAACAAACTAATCAAAGAATATAATTAACTCAGCTATCTTTATGGAAGGAGGGCCTAGCCTTCGAACATAGATGCAAGAACTAACATACATTAAGACATAGAAATAAGAAGAATCATGCTCCTTATATTAAAATGACAAATTACAAAGTACAATTCACTGTCACAGCTCACACTCTCTAATCAACTATCAACAAACCCTTGGCTCAGAATGTTTCCCAATATTTATACATCAACAATCATAGCCTTCATCCACTAATATCGAGCATCCATGAATATCTACGTTCTTCATGCTTCCTTGTTATAATGAGCTGAGACAACTGTGAATGGAATTGAAGGAAAGTAGAGAATATAGGGAATCCTATTGCTCGAGCCTTTAGTGAATAAATGAAACCAATTGAGAGATACCCCATCAGTTGTAGTTGTTCCTTAAGTAGTGTTGTTTTGTCTCAACTAAGTCTAATGTAGCTCATACATTGAATGACGACCTCTGTTCACATCCAGCGTGCAGAGCTAGGACTTGTGGGTAACAACTGGCATCAAAATCTCATGTTTTCCTCAGACCACTCGGGTTGCTACACCTATGCTTCTCAATGCTTGAACTATCTTTGTAAAATTACGATGTGTTAGCATAATTCAAGAGACAGAGTCTTGAACATAACAATCTTAGGCATAAATAAGATAAAAAATAATTGATCATACATTTAGAGATTCAAGGCTAATCATGAAAGGAAAACATATGTATGGTGTGTAGGAATGAGATAAGACAAGGAAAAAAGGGCATAATAGGTGTGGTCAAAAAGGGTATTTTTGGGACCCAACAACACTTTGTTATATAGAATGCTTGTCTTGTTTGATGTTGTTGAGAGCAAATTGTAAATACAAGCATTTTGGAAAAGCTTGAAGGGGATCAACATCAACCGTCCAAAATAAGGTACGATTCATATCCCTTAGTGTTAGATGTATTTATTTCTCTTGCATATTGGAATGGATTGATTTCTGGTGTCATTCAGTCTGTTGTTGTCTACCCCAAGTAATAGGAAGTTTCTCTCCGTAAATGTTTAAATTAGTTCTATATGTTGATGATTTATTACTAACTAGAGAGAAAACGTTTATTGATTGGTGGAAGAGGGAGCCCACCTATAAGTTTGAGATGAAAAAATTAGTTTTGATGCACCACTTTATTGGCCCTAATATTTTGCATAGAAAAGATGAGATATTTCTGTCTCAAGGGAAGTGCATTGTTTATATATTGTGTAGGTTCTGACTTCTAGATTGCAAATACATGAGTACTCCATTTGTTTCCAATCTGAGTTAACATCATGAGTCTAATACTCGATTGGATCTAGTGGACCCCACTTTGTATAGAAATATTACTTGATTGTTGATGTTATTAATACATTTAAGACCACATATTTATTATATAGTTAGGATTATGAGTCAATTTATGTCTAATCTAAGACACATACACTGGGTCGATACTAAGCATGTGTTGATATAACTTAAAGGTATGATTTCTTATGGACTCACATATGCCTCTATTGGATGGGTGTTATTACTTGGTTATAGTGAATCTGATTGGAGTGGAAGCATTATGTACCATCACAGAACATGAGATTTCATTGTTATCTTGGGTTCTTCAATGATTCCATGGTCCATCAAGAACCAGGGCTCAGTTTCCCAGAGTACTATAGAGGTGGACTACATTCTTTCTAGTACTGCCTATAGAGAATTAGTGTGGCTGAGAAACTTGCTTTGTGGGGTTTTTTGTTGAAATACTTTATCCTACAATTATTAGGTGTGATAATAAAAGTCACAACAATATTTATGAAAACATGGTGTTTCATTATAAGTTGCAGCACATTGAAATGAGCTATCACTTCTTTCAAGACATTGTCTAGAAAGGTACAATGATCACTAGTGTTAAATGTATGTCATCACTAGTCAGTCTACAAGGCAGTCTTGTGCAGCCAAGATTGAAATTCATGCGTTGAGGTAGAGAGGTTAAGTTAGACTCAATAACTTAGAGTAAATTATAATTTTGGACCAAAGGATGACTAATCCTTCAGTTATAAAGGTTATTCCTCATGTGTTGAGGTGAATACTTTGATTTATCAAAGTGATGATGTTGTAAATTCTTGTTGGAAAAGGATCCATACTTGTATGTGTCAATTCATTATTCTCATATGGACCTACCATTATGATAGGTACTTACAAGGTGTACCTCTAGTTATAGAGGTGATTTTATTATCATGTGGACCTCCAATTATAGTCGGTACTCGTGGGGCAAGTTTCGAGTTATAGAAGTGAAATGCTTTGCATGTTGAAGAAATAATGTTATGTGATGTATTAGTAACCATGTTTATTGATTCCTAATAAGTATCCTCTAGATATTGGATACCTGTGGAGTCAGTTAGTTTATCATATGACTATATGGTCCACGAGTAAGAAAATACAATCATATCATCTTACAAATATTCTAATTAAAATCTAATATTGTACATAATTAATGTTAAAACATATTGATAATGTACTAAAGATAAAATATAAAGAGATAAGCATAGATATTAAGAGAATTTGAATTATCGATGAGATGACGAATTGAACTCAAATTGTTGAGATTCAGTTAAAGCCAAACTGTATGCATTAGTTAAATAAAGAACTCGGAGTGATCAATGCAACGCAAATCAATAAGCATGATTTACTTAATAGTAGTTAAGTAGGTGTTAGTAAAGATTGACTAATTAGCTAAAGTGTTTACACTTTAGTTAAACTAAAAGATGAAAATCTTCAACAATGTGATCTACAACAGTACAATAGGTACATTGCAACTACATGTTTGGTAAACATCGGTAACAATGCCCCAATACTCCGAAATTGTAGCATTGCACAGGTACACGACCTCGTCCTCCTCCTCAACTTAAACCTTTGTTTCTTCCTCCTCGAAATCCTCCACAAAATCCTCCTTATTGTTGGTACTGCAGTTTATTAATTTTTTTTTGTTATGGTCAATTCGTCTATGGTTGGACATATTATGGTTGATTATACTACAAATGAGTATACTACAGGTGTTGTGTAGCATACTGCATCTAATTATACTATGTTTGTGATGGAGAATACTACGGTTGAGGTTGTGCAAACTATGGTGGTTATTGCAGTGGAGGCCTCTCTATTAATTGATGTTCTTATCCCTTCATGTAGTACAATTCCATTTTCCTTGATTGGAGGAGGTCATAAGCTCTACAATCCTTATCTTCATCACCAACAAAGGGACAAAAGTTACAGAAAAAATTTGTAGGTTTTGATACTACCTTTTAAAGATACATACATTCCTTGTGTCGATGTCTGTGAGTTTGATAGATTCAACACCATGGTAAACTACCTTTCCTCAATGTCTTTGGAGCGCCCAACTGTAATAAATTATGGAATTCTGTGCATTTCTCTTTATGATGTCCTTCTATGCGACATAGGGTACACCATACTTCTTCATGAATTTATTTTTGCTTCTTGATATCTTGCAATTGAATCATCATATTCTCCAGTTGTGATTGGATCTGATTCATTCCAACTCTAGTTTCATGGACTGGTGAATCTTATAGATTCATTGCAATCTCCATATCCCTGCTCTGTGTCGCAACCGTGGTACTAATGATGCGATGAACAATTATTTGTGTTGTACATAGCTCATTCAAAAACTGGTTTTTGTCGTCCGTCTTGAATTGCTAATCGAAATCCCATATCAACTCATTTAGACATTGCTTTATTTCCTTCAATTCCATGATATACTACGATTGGTAATTAGGTTTCCTAAATTCCTCAATCAACCTGGTTCTAATATTTGCTAGAGTCTTTTGTTGATTTATTATCGGAACTTGTACCAACTTCATATACCAATATAATGCGTGACCTCAAAAAGTTGTTGCAAGTTGTCCCTTTTTAATGTCTTCGTCTTGGAATTGCTTCACATCCCATACCGCTTCGCAGAGAAACCAATATTGCTAAGGATCCATGGTCTTGTTCTAATGGAACAAAGGTAATTTCACATCGTCTCCCAGCATTTTGGGCCTTCTTCCCGTGTTCGTTGATACGCAAGTATTATTGTTGTGATGACACAACGAGCATTCTTGTGATGATATGGTGTTTCTTCCTGAATGTGGCACAGTGGACAAAGGTGTAGGTACATTGCTGCTTTTGGTTGGTCCTTCCTCAGAATTGAGAATAGCCTATTCATCTCCTTCGTCGTTGTAGGTTTGCTTAGTCCCTTGTTATCTTCTCTCATAGTTTTTTGTTCTTGTCACACTAGGACTCTCCTTAGTCCTTTTCCTATTTTCTTTCCAAAACCTTACCCCACCTCACAGAAGACCACACTCTTCCTTGAATTCACTCACATTTTTGTCGTAACTCCCATCCATCTACCCCATATCATTCCATCCAACCCTCACCTCCCCAGTACCTATAAACTTCATACACCATACCTCTACTTGTCAGAGTTCATCTTCAATATACCCATTTCAGAGTTAAGTATTTTAATCCATAATTGAAAAGATAGTAGAAACCTAGCTCTTGGTCCTTGGAAGAACTCTCTTCTCACGTTGCAATAGGATTTGACCCCGTCGACACCAAAATCAATGATATATTCTTCCAAAATGTTGTCAAGCCACACTTTGATAGCTCGATGATTCCTTGTTGTCTGCCTCTTTTAGCTGCTAGATCAGTTCAAGGGTCAAGTAAGTAGGTTCTCCTTCTTATAAGTTTCTTTTCTAATAGGTTAGCTACGCCAACCACTCATACAAGATAGACAAAAAAGAAATGAAGAAATATTCATTGATATCGGAATAGATATGCCTTCCCAGCCACTCTTCTTTCGTTATTCTAGAACTTGGGTTTTATTCTGCTACAAATTCTTGAGCCTTTTGATCAAACCAATCGAGAATCACTAATTTCGTCAGATGCCAAAATATATACTCCTCTTTCTCGCACTATGGTCTCGGCAACATAACCATTTTTTGACATTGATTTGTCGACAGAGGTTCACACT
Source organism: Pseudotsuga menziesii (assembly GCA_001517045.1). NCBI lineage: Eukaryota > Viridiplantae > Streptophyta > Pinopsida > Pinales > Pinaceae > Pseudotsuga > Pseudotsuga menziesii. The sequence goes on from LPNX010907557.1 coordinate 390,631, forward strand.
CTGTCGATGCCCTTGTTTGATGCAAATCCCCAAACATCATCCCAGGTAGGTCTTACCCTCCCCAGCAACACATGTGAAGAATATGCAGTCTCACCCAAGATGCTTGAGGGATGGTTGCAAGAACCAAGTTTCTGCAGTAAAGAGGAGGAATTATGCACTTAGTTTCTCTTTGTCACTGTGTTAACCAGAGATCCAAATGAGGGTATTAGCATCAATCATTCATATTCAGTTGCATCGAAGAAAGGTGTTGACATATCTATGTCAACATCCATTATTAGCAGCATTGTATTCAAAACTGTGGTTTACCGTATTAGAGGTAATTTGGGGTCTAAATTGGGCCTTATAAAAAAATGTGCCATGGATGAGTTGGATAGAGTTGGATTTTTAAGCCAATAGAATTTCAATATCTTTGGTCAACCATTATAGTTGAGTTGGACATATAATGCTTATGTGTCATAATTTTATTTGACAATAGCTAACTCCATATCAACCTAACCTTGGTTAAGATTGTAAAACGATCATCTCGAAATATGATATATATACTTGAAATAATAAATATATAATATTTTATTTGATCATGACTTCCAACTTATTTAAAAATTAATTCTAGCATTAATTAAAATTATATTGAAGACATTTTGAAATACTAAAAGTATTTACTAATCAATATTTAAAAAACAAAACTAAATATATTATCTTAAAATACTCAAAAAATTTATTTAGTATTTTAATATTACAAAATATATTTAAAAAATAAATGTATTTAATTACTTGTCCAAATACTCTAATATTTAAAAAAATAGTAATAGAAAATAAAAATAGAAAATAAAATTTATATTATTTAAGTATACATCATTTAAAAAAAATCTACATCTATTTAATTACTACATTTTAAAGTAATTAACAATTTTATATACTAAGACAAACAAAAACTATTTTTAATATTACTAAATAAAATCTAATAAGTTTATATTAAAACAAAATATTTGTAATATAAAAAAGTTTAAATTATATTATTCTTGGTATAGTGTAAAAATGAATATGTTTAATTCAATTTGTTTGTTTTATATAAATCAAAATTTTTAATTCAAAAAATATTAAAACATAATTAATTTAAAAAAAAAACTAATTTTATAACTTTTATATAAACATTAAAATTAAAAACAAAACATAATAATTAAAAACAATTAATTTAAACAAAAATACTCCTATAATGAAATTTGATTTTTCCTTTGCCCACTCAATTTGAATTTACTTTTACCACCCAATCTGATTTTACCTTTGTCATCCCACCCGTTGAGTAAATTCATATTAAAAATAATAAAAATGGTCTTAGTCATTGAGCCATTGATCAACTAATGATTAAACCATTGATTGAGACGATTGAAGAACCATTGAACCAAATCTTCTAATCTATTAATTTGAGCTGGATGATAGAATGACCATTTTACCAACTTTGAATCTAGTCTTTAGTTGATTTGCAATTCGAAGAAGAACAAAGAAAAGAAAGCAATAGACACGGAAGATGAGTTGATTGGGGTTCGTTCTGTTTGCTTGTTTCTTTCAATATTTTTATATATTTTAAATCTTTTTATATTTTTATTATAAATGTTATATAATTTTTTTAAATTAACATGATAATAAAAATATTATATTTTTACATTTTGAATATTTTATAATTTTATTATAAACATTATATATAAAATTTTAAAAATGAACATGTTAATACATATAAGAATATATATAGTTTATTAGATTATATAAATTATAAGAAAATATATTGTTTATTGTTTATTATTTTATGTAATGTAATATTCTTTATATGAATTAATATAAAATTTATATTAAAATATAATAGTGATTTTTTATTTTTTTTAATACTATTGTAATTATATTTTTTATTATAATTTAAATATGAATATATTTGAGTTTTGTATTTTATTAAATATATAAAAAGTAGTGGTTCATTTATTTAAAAAAATTATAGTAAAAAATTTAAAAAATTACACTATATCATTTATTATGTGTGCACGAGAATCTAAATAGTTCATTAGTATTTTTAACCAATATCTCTTTAGTCTGGATTAGCCCAACACACTTGTCAACTACCATTAATGAGACAATTTAGGTTGACTTCCATTAGGTTTAATGTGACATGGCATATTTGTAGTGTGATGTGGCTTTTTTATTATTATTTTCCTTAGGAGGCCCATTTTAAATAGATATAAAATATCATTAATGTATTCCTATATAATGAATAGATTCACTTTATTTTAAATGAGACACAATGCATACAATTGTATATAATGGATATGTGTAAGGGAATTTTATGTTTAAATTTAGGGATGTATCATACATATATACAAGATAGAAGGTATCCCCATAAGCAGTGGTTAACAACCATGTTTAGCTATTTCTAAGAATAAATTGAATAGATTATTAATGATTAGGATTCAACGTAGTGAATTCGATTATGATAGTAAGAAGAGGTAACACAACTGAAATAGACTGACATCTCATCATCCATAGAAAATGAGACTAAAGGATAAAAAATCCCACTAAATCCGTACAACAATATGCATGAACTAAGAAATGGAAAGAAAGGGGTTAGCTTTGAGAGTCATTCAAGAAGAAGAGAAAAAATCCTTGAAAATGTCTTACTTAATTTTTGACAAAATATGATATGGATCAAATAGGTTGGGAATTAAAAAATGTCAATGGGGAAATAATAGAAACTATGGCTACAAAGGAAAAAATCCAACATCTTGTGACAAAACAAGAAGAGATCATTTTGAATATTGAAGAATATATTGCAAGAATGAAGTAGCTGATGTAAAAAATGGAAGAAGGATATATTTTTTCGAAAACAAAGTCATTAACACATTTGTGCAATACACATACACATATCGTCACACATATGAACGTCGCAACCGATTCACAACAAATGATGAATATTTATGTTGCAGCCTTGGTACTCCCTGCCCAAGAGATGCAAGGGTTGAAATTATAGCATGTATAAATTATATTGTCACACTTACCCATGGATGAGTTCCATGTATTGCATACATCCATTGCACAAGAAATTCGAGGGAAACATGAAGCTATAACAAGTGATTAAATCAAGGGAAAAGGAAAAAAAGACACATTACAAGAGGGATGTTTGAAAATGAGGATGAAGAAAGAGAAAACTACACAAAATACATTAGCATTAGAATAGAAATAAGAACAAGAAGCCACAAAAGGTGATATTAAGTTGAAAATGGAAGTGGAGGAGATAAAACTAAAGAAATCAAAACTACATAAGGCCATAGTAAATGAAACAATACACTCCTACAAATTCAAATAGGCATAGAAAATTCTCTAGAAGAAAAAATTAATAAAGATAGGTCAAGCCATTTAAGGCCTATGTACCAAGATCAAGGATATTGCATTAAAGAAACCACTAGGAATTCCTCTAGAAGTGAGAACAGAGTGTGAGGATAGACAAGAAGGAATGAATACTGTGAATGGTAATAATAGTATCTTGGAGCTAAAGTATGAAAAAGTTACATGAATGAATTTCTTAGTTATAGGGAAATTTTGTCGTAGATGAGCAATTGAAGGAAGAATATCAAAGGATACAAATTCCATAAGAGTTGGAACAAAAGATGTGTGATACCTTGAATTTTCTAATAGTAATGGAAAATAAGCAAAAAATGGGAAAATACAAATTACAATATATGAATGTACGTAGGACACAGGATGAATAAAAAAAGATAGCCAAAAGGATTGAACCATTGCAATAAGAAACATTTCCGATCAGAGAACAATTTGTACAAGTATAAGGGGAATTCAAGGAAGTTTTTGATGAATGTAAAAAAACCTTGAATTCATCTACCAATAAGCAGGCTGAAGAAGGTATTTTCATAAAAAAAGTAGAAATGAAGGAAAAGGTTGCAACGACACTGGAAGCTCTACAAAAATTCACAATAATAGTGCAACCAGAAAGAATCCAAAAAAGAAAACTTTTTGATACACAATATTATGCAGGATAAATTGAGGGGGATAAATTATCAATCCTAACACTAGTACAAAATGAGGGATACGTGACCAGGAGACCAAAAAATTTGGTCGTCACAAAATTTCCAAGGGATAAATGACAAAAATTGAGAAATTCTAAGTGAACTTACTAAAAATGACCAAGATAATGACCAATTTGGTCACATGATAAGAACTAAACTAAACATTACAAAGATAAATGACCAATTTTGTCAAGGGATAAGAATTAAACTAAAAATGATCACATAGCAACTGGTCATTTAATTGGCTATTTTTAGTTTTCTCACTCCAACAATGGAAAATTACAATTTTGACACTGAATTTGTACAATTTACTAAATTCTAACACTCTAAATGGATTAAGAGACCACCTTTTACGGAGTCTTGTAATCCACATTTAGTTTATAATTTAGTAAATTGTAGACCCCTCATGTGTCACATCTCAACATTAATGCATGAAGCATATTTACACCACTTACATTAACGACCTTAGATATAGTCTTTTGTTCTTGGAGCAAAATAAATTTTCTTATAAGCTATACATCCTTCCCAACATATCATAATTAATTTTCAATACATATGTGGTACATGCATTAATAAAAACCATCCCAAGATTAGATATCACACGTACCACATAACTAAAATGAAAATGAACAAATACTAATTCGTCACATATTCGATCATTTTCAGTTGTGTCACTCCGACAATGAAAAAGTTACTATTTTGACAATGAATTTGTACAAATTTGACAATGAATTTGGACCTGCAATTTTAAAATTTAGTAAATTGTAGACTCCCTCATTTGTCACAGCGTAGCAATTAAGACCAAATTAGTGTTATTGATCATGATGACATCTTCGAGACACCAAATTGATGATGTGTTAATTACTAGCATCATAATTATAATACCCATCTATGTAACCCACAACAATAATTTTGTAACCATGTATACATTCATGATGGTCATTAGTCTAGTATATTAATATCAGAATATATAAACACATACACTCAAGAAATCTTTTATGGACAAGCAGATTTTCACTTCTTACATTAACCTAGGTAGTCTTTTACTATTGGAGAAGAAGTGACTTGCTTATATTTACATCCTTCCCAAGGTATCTATACCAATACATCCATGGTACAAGCATTAATAAAAAGCATCGCAAGATGAGATTTCAAAAGTATCACCCTATCCTAGATCATCACAATAAAAACTATGACCAAAATATTTATTATCTCACATTATCTTCGAACCACATCACACATCCAAAACACCGTTAACTAGAATCAATATGGTTGTATGCAAACCTAGATAGCATATATAAGCAAAATGATTTATAGAAACTTTTATATGTTATATAAACAATATATAATATGAACCTCTATGTAATGTAATCCAATTGTAAGCAAAACAGGAAATTAACAAATAATTTAATGTTATATAAACATATAATATAAACATGTAAACATAAACATAAACATATAAATATATAAACATAAAGATTTTATATAATATACTTATAAATATTTTCTATATTATAATGCCAAATAAAAATGAAATTATTATATTGTATGGGCCTCAAATAATCATGTTGAATCACCATAATTCACATGGTTCCTAGTCACATTTCATCGTCTTGGTGATTGTCCAAACGCTAACACAATGATAACCTCATAAGTGGTCTATAAGTACTATATATCCTTCACAATCGAAATAAAGGTGAAACAACCACATTAACATGAAACCCTTATGGCTTAGGTACTCCTCCATTACAAAACACTAACTATTGACATACTATGCAGAAATACCATAATGGTTTATATATTTAATATTGATTGGTTGAGTTCAACACTCAATGGAGTTCATCCTAATTCTCATTATGATTTAATTGGCACCAATTTTTTGGGTTTGGAGGGAGGGGCTCTGAAATATAGGTTGTTATAGTTTATTTTACCACACTTGGTAGATCACATCTTTATGTCCATCCATGTATGTCTGCAGACTCCTTGGACCCCCCTTGCTCAAAATATACTTTGATGTCCAAAGAATGTCCCCAAAAAACACCTATTTGTGTGTATGCAATACTTTTAAACTAATACCCATGTGTACACAAATATTTTGAGCCAATACCTATGTACATCGGGAAATGTGCACAAAGAAAAAAAAATTGGAGTTTTCTTCATAAAGTCCCAAAAAACTTGACACTTGGCCTTCCATATGCCTGGAGAATGCTCAGACTCAACCCTCCATTTTCTCAATGGAGGGCTATATATTGAGCCTCTTGGATGCATTGAAGGAGGAGAATTTGGAGAGCATGGAAACTATAGTTCATTGTTGCCTCAGTAGTTTATGCTTAAGTCTGCATCCCTTTGCTCCTTTGGAGCACACATTGTTTCTCTTCCTAAGCTTTCATTTGCTTTGTAATCTTTCCATTGAGATGGAGGATGGAAGTGGTGGAGGACCAAGTGAATGAATTAGTTTTTTTGTTTCGACGAGGTGCTGACAATGTGTTTCACTGTTCTATATATGTTTTTATTAATATAAATATCAATTTCTCGTCGATTACATGTGTATAATTATGAATATTTTGTCCATGGATGTAGTTATATTTTCTTACACATGATGGTTTATATGTTCTAGAGTAGGACTAACACTTTTTATATATAGAATGTTGTCTTGTCTTGTTTGATGCTTATCAATAGGGATCAACATCAACCATCCGGAATAAGGTATGCTTCATATCCCTTAGTGTTAGATGTATTTATGTATCTTGGATATTGGAATGGACTAATTTATCACATCATTCAGTCTCTTGTCGTCTACCCCAAGCTGTAGGAAGTTTCTCTCTGTAAACGTTGATATTGATTCTATATGTTGATGATTTATTCCTCACTAGAGAGAAAAGATTGATTGATTGGTGCAATAGGGAGCTCACCTATAAGTTTGAGATGATGGAATTAGGTTTGATGCACCACTTCAATGGCCCTAATATTTGGCATAGAAAACATGAGATATTTCTATCTCAAGGGAATTACATTTTTTATATATTGCATAGGTTTGGCATCGTGGATTTCAAATCCATTAGTACTCTGATGGTTTCCAATTTGAGTTAACATCATGAATCTAATCCTCTATAGGATCTAGTAGACCCCACTTTGTAAAGAAAGATTACTCGACTGTTGATGTTATTGACGCATTCCAGACCACATATTTATTATATAGTTAGGATTATAAGTCCATTTATGTCTTATCTGAGACACATACACTCGGTTGCTCCTAAGCATGTGTAGAAATAACTTAGAGGTATGATTTCTTATGGACTCGCATATTCCTCTATTGGAGGGGTGTTATTACTTGGTTATATTGAATCTTATTTGAGTGGGATCATTATGTACCATCACAGAACATGAGATTTCTTTTTTATCTTCGGTTCTTCAATGATTCCATGGTCCATCAGGAACCAGGGATCAATTTCCCAGAGTACTACAGAGGCAGACTACATTTTTTCTAGTACTTCCTACAGAGAAGTAGTGTGGCTGAGAAACTTGCATGTGTGGTTTTTTGTTGAAATACTTTATCCTACGATTATTAGGTGTGATAATCAAAGTCACAACAATATTTTTGAAAACATGGTGTTTCATGATAAGTCGAAGCACATTGAAATGAGCTATCACTTCATTCGAGACATGGTCTAGAAAGGTACAATGAAACTTTAGTACATTATTTTTAAATGGCATATTACACATTAGTAAATTTGTTAGTGAAATTTTTCAGGTACTTCCAAGACAATATTGGTATGTAAAAGAATGCTTCTCTTGCTAAGAGGGAGTGTTAAATGTATAGCATTGCTAGTCACTCTACAATCCAGTATTGTGCAACCAAGATTGAAACTCGTGTGTTGAGGTAGAGAGGTTAAGTTAGACTCAATAACTTAGAGTATATTATAATTTTGGACCAAAGTATGAGTAATACTTCAGTTATAAAGGTTATTCCTCATTTGTTGAGGCGAATGCTTTGATTTATCAGAGTGATGATGTTGTAAATTATTGTTGGAAAATGATCCATATTTGTATGTGTCAAGTCATGATTCTCATATGGACCTCCCATTATAATAGGTACTTATGAGGTGGACCTCTAGTTATAGAGGTGATTTAATATCATGTGCACCTCCAATTATAGTCGGTACCCATGGGGTGGGTTTCAAGTTATAGAGGTGAGATTATTTTCATGTTGAAGAATTAATGTTATGTGATGTATTACTAACCATTGTTATCGATTCCTAATAAGTATCACCTAGATATTGGATACCTCTAGAGTGAATTACTTTAGAATATGACTATATGGTCCATGAGTAAGAAAATACAATCATAGCATATTACAAATCTTCTAAGTATAATCTCATATGGTAGATAATTAATGTTAACACATATAGATAATGTAGTAAAGATAAAAGATAAAGAGATATGAATAGATATTAAGAGAAATTGAATTGTCGATGAGATGAAGTGAACTCAAATGGTTGAGAGTCAGTTAAAGAAAAACTATATGCTTTAGTTAAATAAAGAACTCAGAGTGATGAATGCAAAGTAAATCAATAAACATTATTTAGTTTATAGCAGTTAACTAGGTGTTAGTAGAGATGGACTAATTAACTAAAGTGTTTACACTTTAGTTAAACTAAAAGATGACACTTAAGTTAATCAAAAGATAAAATTCAGTTAACTAACTGATTGCATGATGACACTTAAGTTAAAGGACCATTACACTTAAGTTATCATCCTAAATGATCATACATTCACTATTGTAATTTAAGCATCGCTTAATTTCAAAGATGAAAGGTATTGTTATGCATGATGTATATTCCAATGTACATGAATTATTATGATGAAGGAAACTCACAGTTTTGGTGTATGTACTCCATAATTATCATGCATCCATTAGTGATTGTATGCATGGAAATGGTTGTATCTTGTTATTAATGTGCTCGTAACATGGGAATTTGATACAATTGATCGATATTCTCTATTTCTGAGCTTTCTCTCTTATCTAACAGCTTGGGTGTTGAAGACAATATTATGTTGTGTAAAAGACATTCTTTGCAATATATCATAATTATACTCTAAATAATTTTGCGGTTTTCATCCTCATTGTCGTGATGGTTTTCGAGGGTACATCTTGTGGTGTGGATGAATGTTGCATATAATTAAATGGTTCATTGTTTCAAGTATTCAATATTTCTATAATTAAAATTTTAAAGTTCAAATATCTTCATATTTACTAAAAAATTGACATTTCCAATAACTTATCTCAAAATCCTTTAACCATTATTCCAATGACTACCCTTGAGAGTCTCCATAAACCTTGAAATTAAGCTTACATCATACAAATTACCAGGATTTTTTGATGTAAACTTCATGGGACTACCTCCTAGTCAGTTCTAGATCAACACTTGACCCATGATCACTATTCTCATCTCTTTACAAGTTGCAATTGGTGTCACAACCCACTTACAATTCAACATACTAGAAATTCTTAATATGTTTTTATCATATCTTGACTAAATTCAATAGCAATGAAATACCTCATTATCCTGAAATAACTCATCTCAAAATCTATTTTAATGGTTGTTGTTGGAAGGAATTTTTAGAATAAGTGAGATGCATGGAATTGCAGATGCTGCATGAGGTCAAAGATATTGCACAAGGTGGAAAATTCCATGCAAGTCAAGATTAATGCTATTTTATGTATTTTGGTTATTTTTTTGTAGTTTTGGACCGCACTATGCGAATTGTGGTCAGTCTTTTGTAATTTATATTAAGAAGTAGTTAGGAAGTTGGTTTAGTGGACAATCATTGTAAAGGCGCAAGCCTATAAGTAGATGTAGAATTGCAATTGTTAAGGCTGCTTACTATTATGTTGATTCTTAGAGAGGTTAAGATCTGATATGAAAGTTAACTCTGAGTTTTGGTGAATATTGGGTATTTGAACTGTAGAACTGTTTTGGAGAATCTGTATGTTGATGCGAAGGTTAATATGACATGATTGAGATTGAGCAACATCATTGTCTCTTTTCCTATTTTCCCATTTTCCTATCTTATGCGATCTAAATGTGAATGCAATGTGTATCTGCGATATGGATCTGTGAATGATGCAATTCTTTTCTACTTTAAATGATGTTATACACCGAGATTTGTTTGTGCATCAAGGTTTTGATACGATTCAGTTATGATAATGTGATCTATTAAAGGATGATGTGATTATGTTAAATGCATAATCTAAATGGTTAGTAATGTTGTGCTAAGTCGATAAGTAGATGCACATGGTCCTCGAGTATCTCAGGTGACACTTCATCTTCTCTATATGTATTTCTGGACGAGGTAAAACCTATTTGGGCCGGTGCTCAGGGAGATTGTGGTGGCTTGTGTGTCGATGGAGAGAGGATCCATATCAACTATTTTTGTGCCAACAAATGGTGCTTTAAAATATTCAGTTGAGAGATCTTCGATAAAAATTAAATTATCAACATATAAACAAATTATGATGATTTTACCTTCCATATTTATATTGTATCTATATTTGGATCATTTGGACTCTTATCGAATCTATTGTTGTTCAATTATTCATCAATTCTTTTGTGTGAAACCCTCTGTTTTTGTTTCAATCCATAGAATTCTTTCTTCTACCTATATATTATATTCATGTCCATCAATCTCATATCTGGATCCTGCTTCACATATACTTATTCCTGCATTAAAAAATGTAGACATAACATGAATTTAATATAAATTTCACTAATTTTGTGTTGCAATGATTAACACCATCCTCATAGTGTCTAATCTTGACGCCAATGGAAAGGTTTCATTGTAATCAATACTAGTTTCATAGTTAGTTAAAACGCTAAGACACAAGTCTAACCTTGTGCTTCGCAAGTTCGACATTTTTAAGAAAATCTACAATTTCCCCAATATTATGTCTTGTTATGGATTCAATCTTTTCATCAATCGTTTTTACTCAAACTTACTCTTTAAGGGATTCATTATTTTTTAACAAATCATATGCAATTAAAGAAAAAATTGACACTTAATCTACTTATTTATGTTGTTCTTATAATTCATTTGAATTCCTAGTATTGTACCTCTAATTATGTTCCTTCATGTGGCTAATGTTGGATTCGAGCCATAACTTACCTGTAATCCATTTCCTCTATCTCTACCATAATTTATGGGCTTGATCTTTGTGATTTCCTTCTAGTAATATTTTTAGTATGTAGAGTTGTCTATGGATTTTAATGTACATCATATGCTACCTTCTAAAATGCTTCATCGTCTTCTTGAGATAATGTAACTCTTTAGATGCTATCGATTTATCTATGCTTCGATCCCAAGATTCGTCTTCCTTGAATTAAACATCTACGTCCATAATGAATTTCTTGGTAAAGGGATTATAGTATTTATGCCATAGACTCATCATTGTATACAATAAAATTACACATCTCACTTATTTGATCCAACATCCTCCTTATCTTTTAAGGTACATGTATGTAACTTCACACACCCAAAATCCTCAAATGAGAAACAATAAATCTCCTACAACTCTAAGATTCCTAAGGAATTTTGTACTTCATTATTTTCATTAGAATACTATTGAAAATATTTTGAGAAATCCACTCTTATCCATATTATTAATTTGATAGGTGCTTCTCCTTCACCATACTTTGATCCATATTCATAATGGTTTCTTTATTTCTTCTAACGACTCCAGTTTATTCTCGAGTATATATTGTGCATGTTGTATTTTGATTCCATTATACCTACATAAATCCTTGAATTCATTTGATTTCAATTATTTACCTCTCTTTGATCTCAACAACTTAATATATTTTCCAATTTCCATTTTTGGACATTGCTTTAAATTTCTGGAAGAAACCAAAATCTTCACAATTCTTCTTTTTATAATAAGAACAGGTCTTATAATTGTGATAATGAATGAATTCTAGATAATAAAGGTTTGCATCCAATGTTGGTGTTTTCAATATCCCAAATATTTCTCTGTTCATGAGTTCCCAAGTCACTTTAACTCTTTATGAAACTCCCTTAATGAACTTCTCCTTGTGATTGTTTTCTAATATACATCTCTTGAATGAGATTTCTCATTGTTGAATACATGGAAATCCTTTGAGAATATAATTTTTTTCAAAAAATCCAAACCAAAGTATATATGTCCATGTAATGTCCCTTTCTTAATTTTTTACCAAAATGCCCAATTTTCCAATCTTTTTTTTCAATTTTGGCTCTTGACTAGTTTTAGTGTCTTGGTATTCAAATCAGCCCAATTGCTCCATAATATTCAAAGAAGGTGTATAAATGATATAATAACTTAATTATTATGTTAATGGATGTATTATGTCCCTCCAATCAGTTCTGCAAGTATGTACTAAATTCTAAACAAGATAGATGATTTTACTAGCAATTTTGTGTTCAAATCCCCCTGGGGTAAGTGATAGAAATGGCTTCCCAAATGTGCAGAAAGACACTCAAATTATTAAATTGAATAATGGGATGTGTATAATAAATTATCAGAGACTTATTACATAACCAATCGAATTCTCATTTCTTTTATCACTTCTTTCAATCAGATGTAAAAAACTAGTTTTTGACCCTTGGGGGAATGAGGTGTAGTTTGCCCCAAATGCTATGAAATTTGACCCAATGGAAAAAAATTATCAGTTACTAAAAATTAAACCCATAATATAATTTAATTAAATTCCATTAATTCCTAAGCCATCAATATTTCATATATCCCTTTGAATCCATCAAGATTACAAGAGTTTACAACAAGGTAGTGGGGAAATGGCACTGTTTCTTCATTCTTGAGCAATAATACATGATATTTATTGGCCTTTATACCTGATATATTTTTGAAATTAAATAATATATCATATACATCATAATAAAAAATACATAAGAAATATAATCTCCCTCGAAGAGGTGAATAGCCCACCAAGTGTGCCTCACTCCATAGTGCTGAAATATGGTGAGAAAACATGAGATGAAAGGAATAAAAAGATAAAATTTATATGTCCATAAAATTTTGTAGATTTAACCTGTAACTTATGACTCCATTTAATCTCCTTCAAATACCTGGGTGGCTTCTCCAAACACCAACTAGGATGGGAATTTTTCACCCTCGAAATTGGCTAAGGCATGAACTAGTCTTCCACTAGCTCTCTCTCTTCTCAATAGAAAATTTCACAAATGATAAAAAATGTTCTTATCATTGATGTTACCTGTATTTTATAAACATTATTTTTCTTATAAGCTTCCAAATCCATCCATAAACCAAATCCAAGTCAAATTGGTGTGGCTGCTCATGCTATGCCATGTGGCCTCTCTCTTCACTTTCCCTCTTCTTGCAAATTGGGGTAGGATCCTCTTGGCCTTCTCCAAATACCAAATTTGACCCCTAAGATGCTCTATTAAGGCCTGAAATGTGAGTTTGTCAGTATGTCAACCTTTATATCTAACTTGTGTCATAACTATCATAGAATCTCCATCATTGGTGTCATAGATGTCATAAATGTATGGGGAATCTAGCCAAATGTCCATGAAACTCCCATTTGGATCTTACTCTCCCATGTAAGTTACAATTCATCCAAAATTAGACCTATTAAGTAAATGCACAAGTATATTAACCTCATAATCCATACAAAAACATTAGGCTTCCCATATATTCAAAATTACAAGAGGGGGATGCCATTTAACATAGGAATTCTAGCTTGAGTGGCTCCCATAGTATCCATGTGTTTCCATTTTCCATAGGCATTTAATTTTTCACTTGAATTCATTTAGATAACTCCATTAAATAAATATTTATTCCTTATAATGTCTAAACACCATTTATTAGCTCCCTCATTAACTCCCCAATGTTTCCACCCAACCTAGGGAACTAGTAGGATTGATGGAATTTTCCCTCTATGTAATTATTTGAATGTGGAAATTACAGTCCTCCCCACTAAATATTTCTTTTACTCAAGCAATTTCAGATTTGTATGCTGAAAAATATTCTACTCTTCCCATGTGGCATCTTCACTTGGTATATCCTTCCATTGCACCAAGTATTCTTTGATTGTTCTGCTCCTCAATATTCTCTCCCTTGTCTTCAAAACTTTTTCCGGAATAAATGTGAGTTGTCCTTCATCATCCAAAGGAGGAAGTGTATCTGAAATGACAATTTTCTTACCAATATATTTCTTTATAAAATAAACATGAAATATATTATGAATTTTACTCCCTTCCAAAAGTTCTAACTCATATGCTACTTCTCCAATTTTTTGGATTACCTTGTAGGGCCAATAGTATCTTGGATTTAGCTTTTCTGATACATTTATTTTGAGGGATGTTTTTTTTTATGGATGCAACCCCAAATACACTAAATCATCAATCTAAAATTTCCTTTCCTCTCTATGTTTATTGACATATTGTTTTTGCTGATTTTGGGAAACCTGCAAATTGTCTTTTAAAAGCTTTAAACTTTCTTGGCTTTATTCCACCCAATATTTAGATTTTGGAGATATACTATCACCAAATATCATATCAGAAAATTCAAGGTCATAATAACCATATAATGATCTAAAAGGATACATCCCTATTCACATGTGAAAGGTTGTGTTGTAGCAAAACTCACCCAAGTGTAGCCATTTGGTCCAAGCTTTTTGTTGTTATCCTGCATAGTTTTGGAGGTACCCTTCCAACCATTTATTCAACCTATCTGTTTGTCCATCATTTTGTGTATGGTAGCTTGTAATTGGATTCAATTGAGTTCCCACCAATCTGAAAATTTCTTTCCAAAAAGCACTCATGAATCTACCATCTCTATCACTTACAATGCTCTTGGGGAGCCCATGCAATCTGAAGATTTCTTTGAAAAAAATATCAGCCACTTGTGCAGCAATAAAATCATTAAAAAAATGAGAAAAATCAGTCAATATATCCACTACCACATATATGCAATCCTTTCCCAAATATTTGGGCAAACCGGTTATGAAATCCACCGATATATTGTCCCATTTTTTCTTGAGAATGGACAATCGTTGTAATAAACTAGCAGGGTGTGTGAGTTCTGATTTATTTTTTTGACATACCTTACATTCATTCACATACTTCTAAACATATTCCTTTATCCCCTTCCAATAGAACATTTTCCTTAGTTACCTATAGGTTTTGAATATCCCCGGATGACCTGCTAGTGGGGTATCATGTGCTTCCTACAAAACTTTGTACTTAATATTTGAATCTCAAACCAAATAAATTATTCCCTTTTATATCATCCCACTCAAAATTCTGCAGTTATCATCTCCCATGATTCCATCTAATACATTACAATCAAACTTATCTTTGGAATATTCAACTAGTAGCATGTCTTTCCAATTTTTAGCACTGTCCATAAGTGAAAAAGAAGGTATTTGAGATAATGCATCTGCTAGAATGTTATTCTTTCCTCTCAGATATTTAATATCAAAATCATAACCTTGGATCTTTCTTACCAATGTTTTTTCCTTTCATTTGGATCCTTTTGGGTAAGGAAGTTTCTTAGACTATTGTGGTCAGTTTTCACCACAAACTTGTTGCTTACCAAGTATTGTTGGAATTTGGCCAAGGCATGCATGATGGCCAAAATCTCTTTGTCATATATGGAGTAAATATTTTCATCAGGCTGTAACTTTCTGCTCTCAAATGCTATAGGGCATTGGCCTTGCTTTAGGACAACCCCTACTCCTTCACCTGAGGCATCACATTCAACAACAAAAGGCTTAGAAAAATCAGGTAATGCAAGTATCGAACAACTACTCATTACCTATTTCATTTTTTGGAAGGCCTTTTAAGCCTCTTCATTCCACTTGAAATCATCCTTCTTATTCAAATTAGTGAGTGGAGAAGTCAAATTGGATAATCCTTTCACAAACTTCCTGTAGTATGTACATATTCCAATGAAGCCTCTTAATTCTTTGATGTTTTTTGGTGATGACCATTCTAAGATAGCCCTAATATTTTCCATGTGCAATTTAACTCCAGCTTGCCGAATAATATTCCCAATATATAATAGTTCTTACATCCCAAATTCACATTTAGACATCTTATCATACAAAGATTGTTCTTGCAAAGTTTTCAACACAATCTCTAGGTGTTGCAAGTGCTCTTCCCAAGTTTTGCTGTAAATGAGAATATCATCAAAGAAGACTAAAAAAAACCTTCTAATATGCTTGCAAGAGATTCTATTCATACATGCTTGAAAATTATTTGTAGCATTAGTCAACTCAAATGGAATAACAAGAAACTCAAAGTGACCATAATGACATCGAAAAGAAGTCTTTTGCACATCTTCCTCCTTCATTCAAATTTGGTGATAACCAAATCTAAGGTCAATTTTGGAAAAGTAATTAGCTCCAAATAGCTCATCCATGAGCTCATCAATCCTAGGAATAGGATAACTATTCTTGATGGTCCTTTTGTTCAAATCTCTAAAGTCTATACACATCCTCAAAGTTCCATCTTTTTTCTTCACCAATACTACTGAAGAAGCATAAGGGCTAGAGATTGGTCTAATGAATCCCAACTCTAAAATTTCTTGAATCATCTTCTCAATATCATCTCTGAACTTCTTTGGATGTCTATAAGGTGGTATCTGAATGGGTGAAGTACCCTCCTCCAAAACAATGTTATGCTCCTCAACCCCCCTATCAGGTGGTCTACCTTGCAGAAGATCTCTGAAAACTTTTTCATATTTGTGCAAACGTTTCTCTATCTCTTTTGGGTGTTTAAAAGCTCTGATTGTTTGCTTGAGAGAGGTGATATATAATTTAGCATCCCATTATATATCCCCATACCTCAATACAGATCTCATACTATTGCAATTTACTACTTGTTTTGGGTAAGTGTGCTTCCCTCTCACAACCCTTAGTACCCCTATTGAATCTTGAAATTTCATTTCAGGAATTTGATAATTTACTGAATGCTCTCCTATAGAAAACAGACATTTCACTCCCAATACTACATTAGTATCAGCAACATAAACCATGTAAAAACTATCAACAAAATTATAGTTACCTATGGTGGCTTGCAGCTTGGAAACCCATGTGTTGCATTGCATTGTGTTGTGACCTAGAATGAAAACTGTGAAGCCATCGAATGGCTCACTTGGTATATTTCTTTTCTTAACCATCTCTGCATCAAAAAAATTATGTGTAGCTCCTCCATCTACCAAAACTGAATCTCTTTTTCCCTATACCAAACCCTTGCATCGAATAATGTGATAGTGAGGCACTGTTGAAAGTACTGCCATTTTTGCTTTGTCTAGTGAAGGATGATTGTATTATTGTTTTTATTTTTTAGATTCTATCTCATATTCCTCCTCTTTATCTGAAGTGTGCTCCTCTTCATCCATACCCCCTTCATACCCATCATTATCAGAAAATACTTCTATGTATTGATCCTTTCCTTTAGCACATTTATGCCCCGGTGTCCACGGTTGGAAGCATGTGAAGCACAATATTTTCCTTTGAAGTTCCTCCTTTTTTGTCCTTATTTCTTATTCTTTTCAAATATATCCTTTTGTAAAAAATTCCTATCAGGTGCATCCTTTTTCCAAGGCTTTCTTTCAAATTTGAAGTTAGGCTTGGGAGGAAATCTTGTTCTAGGAAGCACATTTTGAAGATCTCTAGTCAANTAAGTTAGTAGGCTTGTGGGATTTGACCAAACCTTTTAAGGGATCTGAAAAAACTTCAGTGAAAAGAAATACTAACCTTCTCATAGATACATCAGCCACCTTAACTGATAATATTTGGAATTCCAACATATACTCAATAGGAGTCCATACCTACTTCAATTGTGCTAGTTCTTTGAAAGACAATTCTAGATATTTTTGCTCAAACCTTTCTAATACCTTGTCAATAAATTCCCCATATGTTTTAAACTGATCATGAACCAATGTTTTTAGGCCATGGAACCTCCATTCCATGGTATCTCCATCCAAGTGCAAATAGCCATTTTCGAAGCATCTTCTTCCACCATTGGATTCAGCTGAAAATACACATCCAATTTTTGTACCCAAGTGTTAGCAGAACTTTGAGGTGAACCATGAAAAGTAGGAAGTGGACCTTTACCTGTGGCACAATTAAATTATTTCTTTTGATGTAGAGAATTATTTCCCTCCTTCTTTTTAAGTTTGTTTTCCATGGTAAAGTACTGCTCAAATGTTATACTTCTCCTACACTCTTCATCCAATTTAGCCCATTCTAGTGTCATTGTATAAATTTCAAATTCAATGTAATTCTCTTCTCTAGGAATAATAAATTTAGGTTCAGTACACCTTGGTGTGATCTGAAATTTATGGGGTATATTATGGGATCCTGTTCTTGAGATTATATGTTCACCCATTGTCTTCTTTTCTTCTAAGTGTAAACCACTGTTGTGTCCTATTACTCCTAATTTGCTTCTGAATTGGATAACTAGAAATTTGAATCCTTTCATAAGCTACTGGTTCATTTTCTTGGTTATATCATCAAATATATGTTGTATTAGTTTAATATATTCAATATTTCCATGATCATTGGGTCCCTTCCCTCACTAGTCATAGTTTCAAGAAAATGTTTCTCTTCTTCTACTACTTCTTCTTTAACAAAAACACCTTTAACTTTAGGATCTAAGGGTGTTGTTTTATTTCTTTGAATCTTTGTTACTACCATAAGGTTCCAATATCATGCTCTGATACCACTTGTAATGTCCCTTTCTTAATTTTTTTACCAAAATGCCCAATTTCCAATCCTTTTTTTTCAATTTTGGCTCTTGACTAGTTTTAGTGTCTTACTTTCGAAATCAGCCCAATTGCTCCCAAATATTCAGAGAAGGTGTATGAATGATAAATTAATTATTATTTTCAGGGATGTATTATGTCCCTCCAACCAGTTTTGAAATTATGTACTAAATTCTGAACAAGATAGATGATTTTACTAGCAATTTTGGGTTCAAATCCAGCTGGGGTAAGTGATAGAAATGGCTTCCAAAATGTGTAGAAACCCACTCAAATTATTAAAATGAAGCAGGGGATGTGTATCATACATTATCATAGACTCATATGCATAACCAGTCAAATTCTCATGTCTTTTATCTCTTCTTTCAATCAGATGTAAAAAACTAGTTTCAGACCCTTCGGGAAATGAGGTGTAGTTTGCCCCAAATGCTATGAAATTCGACCCAATGGCCAAAAATTATTAGTTAATAAACAAAAAACCCATAATATACTTTAATTACATTCAATTCATTCATAAATCATAAATAGTTCATATATCCATTTGAATCCATCAAGATTACAAGAGTTTACAACAAGGTAGTGGGGAAATGGCATTGTTTCTTCATTCTTGAGCAATAATACATGATATTTATTGGCCTTTATACCTAATATATTTCTGAAAATAAATAACAGATAATATACATCAGAATACAAGATACTAAATCAATATAATCTCCCTCAAAGATTAGAATATCTCACATAGTGTGGCTCACTCCATAGAGCTGAAATATGGTGAGAAAACTTGAGATGGAACGAAAAACAAGATGAAATTGATGTGTCCGTGACCTGATGTAGCTTGCACCTATAACTTATGAATCCATTTAATCTCCTTGAAGGGCATGGGTGTTCTCTCAAAACACCAACTAGGATGGAAATCTTTCACCCTCGAAATTGGCTAAGGCATGAACTAGTCTTCCACTAGCTCTCTCTCTCTTCTCAATAGAAAATTTCACAAATAATAAAAAAGGTTATTTTCATGGATGATCCCTGTAATTTATAAAAATTATTTTTCTTCTAAGGTTCCAAATCCATCCATAAACCAAATCCAAGTCACATTAGTGTGGCTGCTCATGCTATGCCACGTGGCCTCTCTCTTCACCTTCCCTCTTCTCCCAAATTGGAGTAGGAGCCACTTGGCCCTATCCAACTCCCAAATTTGACCCCTAAGATGATCTATTCAGGATTTACATGTCAATATATCATTATGTTAGCCTTAATATCTGACTTGTGTCATAACTGTCATAGAAACTCCATCATTGGTGTCATAGATGTCATAAATGTAAGGGGAATCTAGCCAAATGTCCATGGAACTCCCATTTGGCTCTTCCTCTCCCATGTAAGTTACAATTCATCCCAAATTCGACCTATGAAGTAAATACACAAATATATTAACCTCATAATCTGTCCCGAAACATTAGTCTTCCCATAGATTTGAAATTACAAGAGGAGGATGCCATTTAACATAGGAATTCTAGCTTGAGTGGCCCCATAGTCTCCATGTGTCTTAATTTTCCATAGATATTTCATTTTTCACTTGAATTCATTTAATTAAATCCATTAAATAAATATTTATTCCTTCTAGTGTCTGAACACCATTTATTAGCTCCCTTATTAACTCCCCAATGTTTCCACCCAACCTAGGGAACTAGTAGGATTGATGGAATTTTCCCGCTATGCAATTATTTGA
>LPNX010907557.1:417292-463311 GCA_001517045.1 Pseudotsuga menziesii
GGGTGGTCCCGAGTGAAAGAATAATGTGCACTTAGCTCTTTTGACAAATTTACAAAATGAGAATTTTGCAAAAATGAATAAAAAGGACAAAACATATTATGTGAAAGATGAACATAATATGCCAAGACTCCAAAATTTTATTAATCAAACTAGTTTCGTCCCCCATAAGGGACTCATCAGTGATACAAAAATCTTGTGTACATGAGTGCCTTTTTATAGTGCACAAGCTGGTTGAAGAATGCCACCGGAGTAAGAGTACCATGGTATTACAGCCCATGGTT
Organism: Pseudotsuga menziesii; assembly: GCA_001517045.1. Taxonomy (NCBI): domain Eukaryota; kingdom Viridiplantae; phylum Streptophyta; class Pinopsida; order Pinales; family Pinaceae; genus Pseudotsuga; species Pseudotsuga menziesii. Next base: position 417,574 of record LPNX010907557.1, read on the forward strand.
TATGTAATTCACAAAATCGAAAAATAATCATTTAAATGATAAAATTATGATCATTTAAATGATATCGAATGTGAACTTATGCATGTAAAAACATGCTCTCGGCCCTCGATGCCCGGCATCAACGTTGATGCCCGGCATCAACGTTGTTGCCCGGTATCAACGTTGATGCCGGGCGCATCAACGTTGATGCCGGGCGCATCAACGGGCGCATCAACGTTGATGCCGGGCGCATCAACGTTGATGCCGGGTGCATCAACGTTGATGCCGGGCGCATCAAAGTTGATGCCGGGTGCATCAACGTTGATGCCGGGCGCATCAACGTTGATGTCGGGCATCAACGTTGATGACGGGCACCAACGTTGATGACGGGCATCAACGTTGATGCCCGGCATCAACGTTGATGCCGGGCGCATCAACGTTGATGCCGGATCAAGGCGCATCAATGTTGATGCGCCTTGGGATCAACGTTGATGCCTGGCATCAACGGAATCAACGTTGATGCCGGGCGCATCAACGTTGATGCCGGGCGCATCAACGTTGATGTGCCCGGCATCAACGTTGATGCTCGGCATCAACGTTGATGCCCGGCATCAACGTTGATGCCAGGCATCAACGTTGATCCCAAGGCGCATCAACGTTGATGCCGGGCGCATCAACGTTGATGCCGGGCATCGACGTTGATTCCGGGCGCATCAACGTTGATGCCGGGCATCGACGTTGATTCCGGGCGCATCAACGTTGATGCCGGGCATCGACGTTGATGCCGGGCGCATCAACGTTGATGCCCCAACGTTGATGCCGGGAAACAACGTTGATGCCGGGCATCAACGTTGATGCCGAGCATCAACGTTGATGGCGGGCGCATCAACGTTGATGCCCGGCATCAACGGCATCAACGTTGGTGCGCCTNCTTATTAATAATTGTAGCAACATAATATTGAAGAACACTTTATTATAGTTATGCATGAGTTATCTAACAATAAGAAAATTACACTTTAGTAAGAAAATTACTGTAATGTCCCTAAATGTCATAAATAAATAAAAAATTTCGAAGGCTAAGAAAATAATGAACTTCAAGGACATATATGTTTCTACTACGAAATAAAAACTTGTTTTGTAAAACTAAACCTAAGTTCTATAGGATGCTTTCCCTATATGTGTTTATTGTATGATGAATATGTTTTACATGAGGTTGTTCTATTACTTCGACATGTTTATAATTTTCCTTTTCGTGTGTATTGGTTGCTGACATTTGTCAACTCTCATTTTGTTTTTCATTTTACTTTTGTTTTACTTGTCTTTAAATTCGTTTATGGTTTTATTTATAAAGAGGTTAACTTACCTCTGTATGTCAAGGGGTGGAGTGGCAGGGTTCTATCCCTTAAGGGTCCACTTGGAAAGGTAAGGGTTCCTATGCTATAGCGTTTACTTAGTTATTCATGAACAAATGCAGGTTTCTATTTTCCTTATGTAGGTGATTTTGCAGATGATATCAGTCGCATGACCGTGGCAACAAATAACGTCCTACATCTACAACAAACTATACCTAAATAACATTATCCCTATGCATAATTGTTTTAATAGAGGACCAAAGTCCTAAGCCTAAACTATACCTTAATCCTATGGTAACAAGGGATTATAAATTATATGTGTGAATGTTAGGAACTATAAGCTAAGGTTTTAAAACCTTAGATGTAACACTTTATATGCTTTGAACTTATGGTGATATAAGGTTTATGCTTATGGCATATGTTATTCCATCGAAACTAAAGTTTATCCTATCAATTCACAATGGGTAGAGGTTTAAGGTTTAATCTGTAAGGGTTTTGAAATGATGGTGAGAAATAACGTGATTTCAAACTATACATTGGTGGTTTTTGATCTACATGGTAGTGGGGGACATGGTGGCGTAATAAATAAACTTTGGAAAATGTGGGAAGACTGCCTCAAGTGCTGTGGTAGGGTTTTGATGTCGTTCATTTGGTTTTATTTTTGGTGGATATAGTGGTCTCACACTCTTGATGAGAATTTCACTTTCATGCTGCGCAACGAGCATGCTTCTATGCTCCCTTGACAGCTATGTGTTTGTGTTGATTCACACCTTTGTGTTGTTTTTTTGGTTTACTGTTTCGAAAATGGCATACTTTTGATAGAATCATTTTGTTTTTTGTAGGTGAGAAAAGCGTGGGTAGTCTACATGGATTTAGAGAGAATTGTTGTAGGTTTATTACACAACCAAACTCTGGGTAAGCCCCAAATTTGCAATGGCCTATACACTTGCTAGCTGGTTTTAGCAGAGGGTTCGAAAATTAGCTGTGGGAACGTATCCAGTTGAGTCATTTTGTTGTTTGGGGTTTGATAAATTGTTTGGAATTTGTATTTGCGACTATGTAAGCCTTTCATGGCTCTTCCAAATGCAATATATGATATGTTTTGACTGTTAATATCTTGATTCGGCTCTGTGTATAAAGTTATCATTTGCTACGACATGGATTTGGTTTTTGTTTGACTTAATGGATAAACTTTGTTTTGGATAAATGACTCTTTGTTTGTAAATAATTCGTCTTCTTTTGAAATTTATAGTGTAATTTCTCTACAATTGCACAGTTGATGTTACAACTGGGTAAATAATGCATAAGGTAGCAGCATGTGGTTTTTAAGTGGATGCATGGGTTTATTTAAGAATGTGGTTGGGTTTTTTTGGCGGTCATAAGCATATAGATTGTCTCTAGCTTTGATACGCAACTTGTGTATATTATTTAAATTTTTTATGTTTAAATCATGACTGTGCATGTGATGGTATTGGGGAAAGTGTTGTTCTATCCCGTAGTGGATATACATTGTATTTCAATAAAATATTTTGGGCCTCCTGTATGGAGAAATCCTTCATATTTGATACAACTTGTATTGTTCTGATATTTTTGTTTATGTGTTTATGTGATTTGATATTGGGTGTATTTTAAATTGTTGTGTCTGTGTTCTTAAAGAATATAAATTCCTTGTTCTAATAATGTGATTCTTCATAATGGTGAATGGAATTCCACTAACACGATTTATTGTGAATAACTCTTTTTTAGTTTTTTTTACATGTTTAAGTTTGTGCATTATGTAAATGGTTGGACCCATTTCGCTGATAGTGTTTTGTTTGTAAATAATGAATTAAAGGCCTACAACCAATCCTCTAAAGTATTCGATGGATGGGCTAGGTGAGATAAATATTTGGTGTGGTTATATTTTATTAATATTATTTGTAATTCTTGTTTAGGATCTCGACCTTCATGCTTTGGGTAAATTCGATAGTTGTGTTTTTATGATAATGGTTGTAGCGCTTTATTAAATGTTTGTTTTGGTTTTAATTAATGGTGTTTATGGTTATTTATATAGTGGGAACAATGTGTTTGCTGGCAATATGAAATATGTTAGCATTTCGATTTATTTTGAGGGTTTGATTTAGGGATTTAACAGATTCAATCTCTAGTTTGTTTGTTTTCTTAAATAAGTAGTTACTAAGTAATTTAAAGTTTTGAACATAGTTTTATAATGTATATTGTTTACTATTTAAATTAACTAGATTTTTTAAAACTTGGTTTAGTTTATAATGATGTTTAGGTAAAGATCCAGTAGCTAGTTTATCTAAGAGCTAGGATTTTGAATCTACATTAATCTATTTGACATTTAAACTTTCTTGATATGTTTAAATCAATATCTAAGAGAATTTAAACTGTAAACACCTATATAGGAAATAAAGGTTGAATTCAAGTTTAAACAAATAAATTTACGTGCAATATAAAATTTAACCCTAGAGATTATGTAAAAATATTTCATATTGAGTTTCAATAAATTAAACAAATGGAAATATAGTTGAAGCATGTATTCAATATGCATATTTTCAATCAATATCATAAGCACTATTTAGTTAAAATTTGTAAAAACTAGAGAAGGTAAAAACCTCATATCTGCAACTTCTAGTTTATTAATGGCTAAGAACCCTCCACACTTAAACACGCATAATTAATAAAAAATTAGCTAGTTCTGACCTCAGATCTGTTAACCAGATAACTTGGAAACTACCACGTTCCTCCCAACCATGACCTGGAACCGTTCTTGGTTTTAGTTTGGATTTCCTTGAGCTGGTTCCAACATGCAAGTAGTCTAGAGATCCTAAAGGTGACGATTCTTTTGTCTAGAATATCAAGTTCTGTATAAAATTTTCTTTTTCTTTGGAAATGCTCTCCAAAATTATTAGGAACAATGATTAGATCATATTGGAATTCCTAATCCATTCCTTGGCTTAGGCCTTTATAGATAATATTTAGGAAAAAGGGAAGTTAAACTTCAGTTCGATCAATAATCCATTATCTTCTTGAAAATAATATTTAATTGATTTATGTGAAGTTAATAATTTATTATAATTAACTTAGGAACTCTTATACTAGTTCCTAATCTTACTCTTTTAGGATTAAACTTTTATTTAATCATTTTTAGTAAATAATAACATATAGCTTCTTTATTAATCATTATAATTATAATTATTTCCTTAAATTTAATATATGTACTTACCCTTTTATTCATAGCATATATAAACTATACATATACAGATACTATTGTTAATATTTATTTAGGAATCATATAACATGATCCCATTCACATGGTGCTTTCATTCGCTTATAAGCATTCCTTTTATCAAGGGCTTTAAGTAGGGTTGGTCAACTAAGATAGGAAGCTCTAAACCTTCTTGCATGTTGGAGTACATCATATATCATGGTAGTTCTCCAGGAATTTATGAGAAGTAGAAATTCAAAATTTCATTTAATCACCTTAAAAATAACTAAGATAAGGTTAGGTCTTTTCAGAGTCGTTCTTACTCAATATAATTTAATTTTCAATATCTCCTAGCTGAAGAAAAAATGTATGAGCAAAAACCTTAATCAATTATATTCACACAAATAGTACCATTATATAGTACTTTGAAATATGCCACCTTAGTGAGAGATATTCTCTAGATCCTAACACCTTGCACGGTGAGTAGGCTAGGAAATCTTCTCCATATCTTTGAGAGATTATCTAGGATAAATTACTATTATCCTAAATAATAATTATAATAATGGTGAAATTTAAACCATGTGATTAGTAATGTAAGCCATAAGGCTAACATTACCCCTCTTAATCACAAGTTTATGTTTTTGTATCACCTAAGAAATAAACACTATTGCCAAAGTTGATATGATGGATCTTTCAGAAGCCTTCCTTTGTGCTCCAATGAAAATATTCCTGTAAAACTATCAATCTGAATGGTTCATCTGAAAAGAAATGAAATCCTAGAGTGAACAGTTGCCATGTGTGAACAATCCCTTTCTACTTGACAATTTCATCATTGCCAAGTGATTTAGCTAGAAGAGGCTGGCGTATTTTTCTAATTGGTGAAGATCATCATTTTACAATCAATGAAGTGCTCTCTAAAATGAGTCATCAATATTTTTATGTATCGATTAAAATCTCAATGCATCACGAGTCTACCATCCATAGACTGTTTTTTTCATTAGTCTTCCATCTACATACTATTTTGATTTTTCCATCTGCAAACTATAGTTCTTCATCTACAATTTTGGATTTTTCCACGTGCAAACCATTGTTTTCTTTTGACATTTGGAGTCTTCCACCTACAAACTATTGTTTCCTTTTGATATTTGGACTCTTCCATATACAAACTATTGTTGTTGAAACTTGAAGAATGACAACCATTATCAATATTCCCCCCTTTGTTAGGTGAAAGGTGAGAAGCTATGGGTTTTCGTGTGGTTTACCCTTAACCATTTCATCATTGTACCACATCTACTCCCCCTTTAAAAATAAAAAGTATTTTGTAAATTTACTCCCCCCCCACCCCTTTAAGACGCAAGAGAGTGCCATTTAGATTTCAACTCAAAGTGGGCATGTGGATATATCCACATGTTATCTCATCTCATGAGGGCCATGCTCAAAAGCTATGCCATAAGGGGACCATTGGAGTTATACTCTATCAGTTGGAAACAAACTATGTGCTACAAGATGAGTCTTTACTCAAGATTTTACTTTTCGGTAAGACTGATGTAATTTTTTGGTTGTTGATGTCCATTGCCAAGAATTGATCCACCCATAGTGAATCTTTAATCTCAATGTAGGCTTGTTTCTCTTGGAACATTTTTATGATGTATGATTTCATTTTCCACAATGTTGACAAGGATGGAGATAAAAAAAATTGTCTCCAAATGTCCAACTCGATGACAATGTTGGAATTTAGGAATTTCTTCCATGTGATTTTCATCAACTTTTTTATTAGCTTCTTCATGGATGAATCCCGCACTCACAGACTGAATTGGTTTGGAGTAGTGTGGAATATAAAAAGTCACATATTTTTCATATCCAAGTCCTTTTGTTTGTCTTTTGTATCTAATTTCCTCCCAAGGTCTGATGATGGGCTTGGAAAGATCATTTCAAAGTTGTTTCTTTGACATCATTTGAGGTTGATTTTCTGCATGTTGTTGAAACTTTGAAATTTTTTCTTCATTGAACTCAAAAAAAATGCATGAACTGTAGGTTTATGAATACCTTCATCTTCATCTTCATTTTTCTCTGAAGTTGGATCACTGAATTGCATCTGCACTGAATGTTGATTATAATCATCATTGTCATCATCAAATAGAGGGTTGTGATGAACAATGACTTGTTCATATTGCTTCACTAATTCCTAATTTTTGACATTCCATATTTCATCATTCAGTAGTTGGGACTGTGCTTGAAGAAGCTGAACTTTTTCTTGCGACACTTGCAAACAAGTTACCACTGATTGAAGAGTTGATTTGTTGAGTATGACTGTGTTATCTACAGTAGTGATTATTAGAGTGTTCAGTAACTCTAATAATTCTAGACTTCACTCCATTTGAAAAACACTTGAACTTCACACTCACTTGATCTTGTTCCCTTGCATTGATTTGTTTTCACGCTCGCTTGTACTTAACACTTTCACACTTGCATATATGTCACACTCTCTTGAGATTTTATGACAATTGTATGGTGTCGGGGACAGCCGATCATGCACCCAAAAATGTGTTTTTACAATGAATGATGGACACTTTGTTCAACAAAGTTCATTAAGATTAAAAAAATAGGAAGGTTTGAGTTTCAACCGAAAAAGCACCCAATTACAAATTCAACTTGAATTTATAACTAAACTTACAAAAGGACTATTGCAAATACATTGTTCAACTAATGTTTGATTTCAAATTTGATTTGATCTTCAAATTTGAATACTTGTTTCTCATTAGATTGATGTATCCATTTGAGTGTGTACCATAATTCGCTTTAATTTGTGGATGAGTGTTGATGTTGTGGCAAATTGATTTATGCAGAGTTCTTATTTGTCAAATTAAATGTGTCAAATACTAGACACATATTACTATCTTCAATCATGTATAAGTATCATTTAACGAACATAACACCATCACTATCGCACACAAACTCAAAGTGTACCTAAGATCCCCTTATTCAAATTCCGGGTGGGTCCAGGTTACAAGCATTATCAAAACAAGAGCTTTAGAACCCCTTTCAAATTTCAGGATAGGCGAAGGATATATCCATCACCAAAAATTTGGTAGAGTTACTCTTAGTACTCAAGAGTTTCAAGTTTCTCTTTACAATGAATTTCACTTTTACAAAGTTTTTATAACCTTTTTACAAATGGACTCTTTGTTTTGTTTTTTAATTATTATTATTATTATACTTTTTCTTTATAACACTTGAAAGAACAAGATTTACATGTTATTCCAAAGATCACAAAAGAATTTTCATAAAGTGGATTCCAAACTGGTGGTGAACTGGGTTTCAAAACAACGTTATCCTCTGCGCTACTTTGATCAATGAAATGAATGAAGACCATTGGATCACTCGAGGAGAAAAATCTTGAAAAGAAAAAAAAAACATTATTTGTGAAAAATGGTGCAGGGCTCCTCCCTCAAATCTATCTATATTTACAAAAAATTCCCTTCACAGTTGGATTCCCTTCGCGGTTGACCCTTGAGATCAAATCGATCGATATTTACAAAAATTCCCTTCGCGATTTACCCTAGTACCTGAATGCATTAAAAAGAAACAGGCAACGAAGAAAACCCATTAGATCAAATGAAGTGCACACAGTAGCAATCGAATAGGAGATGGGCTTCAAAATTGTATTAGAAAAACCCTCGAAAAAAAGGTACAATCGAATCATTAAGATTATTACGATGAAAGGAGTGGTGGGGTTGTTGTTGGGTTTTCGAAGTTACACAGCTGGCCTCTCATTCACAGTTCACGGTCAGGAGTGCGTATATGAGAAATGGGACTGTTTCATGTGCAGTTGCATGGGATTCCCATCATGCATATTGGTTTGTACCACAGGTCCATTGAGAAGCAATGTAATCTTCTTGACATCTTTATGCATCAGATCCCAACTCCTTTGTGATCAAGATTGGGATTCATACATTTCAGAAGTGACTTACAAAGCATTTCCTCATGATTGTTGATATAGAAAGATCCATATCCAACTATTATGGCTTATGGAGACCATAATAATCCTCTAGATCGTTGTTCATGTAGAACAGATCACACCAAATTTTGATCATGGGCAGATCGCAGGCTTATGAAATTGCATATCAAAGGATTTGGTAGATCACTGGAAGGTTTGGTGTAGACCCTCTCACTGATCTCTTGCTTGGGTCACATGACAGGTTATATCCCATAGATCGCTGGTTCGAGATCACAGGAGAGCGTTGATGGAGATCGAGGCGCCCATAAATTACAGGCTCGTATTGCAGAGGGAGTTGTGGGTGTAGATCACTAGCACAAATCACGCAGGATATGAAATCATGCAGGATGTAGAGGAAACAAGTTATTGACCTGTAATTCGATCAACAATTGGAAACAGGAAACTCCGACAGTGAAAACCCATTTCCTTCCAGCAACGATGAGCTCCAAACTTTGAATGCTCTGAAATCCTTAAAATGTAATACCTCAAAAAACAATGGCATTGGTGGAGACCTTTCCACAAATTGGTTGATTGATTCAGTGAATCAGGGTGGTGGGTCTATAATTCAACCCCATGACATCTCCCATGGAATGTGGTAGCAGATCACTATGCCAGTCAATGCTATGGCCACCATTTTGTTGTGCCAGGAAACGCTGTCGACGAATATGCAGATAGCTTTGCTTCTTGTGAGGGAGGAAACTGAATGGTAAGAGAAGATTTGAAATGGGTAGGGAGGTCTAATAGTAGTTTTCCATTAATTCTAGTCAATATAGACAAGCTTTGCAGGATGATTGGAGCAAATGGGAACGTTTTGGTGGTTGGAGATTCGATAAATCATCTCCTACAGTGGACTCTACTTAACAATATATTAAAAAATCCCAGTGACCCACATGTAGTGTGTTCTACATCTTCTTGCAGACCTAATGAGGGTAAAGGATTGATTTAGAACTCCTCCTTTTCTTTAAAAAAGCTATAGATCTATGACAAAGAATTGCCAAATTCAAATGGATCCGAAGCAATTTACTATTTGAGCCCATGAATAAACAGATCTAAGAAATATTAATACAGAAACCTCAATTCTATGGAGCAGATCTGTGATTGAAATAAAAACCTATAAATAGAGTAGATCCAAAGCAAAGAACAACCAAGGAAACATCCATATCTGAGAGAGTCGACCCCACAATGGTAGAGTCCAAAATTTAGAAAGTCGCACAGCTTCTTTCATCATGGATTTAGCATGGACTATAGCGTAGCTCATCATCATCCAGTCTAGCATGGACTGTCGACTTAGAAGACTCTCTCACTCATTAATCTCATGGATGACTACCATGAGCTTATGGGTTCTTAAGAGCTATAAAAGCTCTAGTACCAAGTGAAGAAAAAATGTATGAGCAAAAACCTTAATCATTTATATTCACACAAATAGTACCACTATATAGTACTTTGAAATATACCACCTCAATGAGAGATATTCTGTAGATCCTAACAACTTGCATGGTGACTAGGCTAGGATATCTTCTCTATATCCTTTCAAAGATTTTCTAGGATAAATGACTATTATCCTAAATGAAAATTACAATAATGGTGACATTTAAACTATGTGATTGCTAATGTAAGCCATAAGGCTAAAACTATACCATGCTCAATGCTAAAAACTAGGCGTTACACTTAGTGTAATTCCAAGGTCTCTTGCTCAGCACTAATGCTAGGATGTACTTGTATAATACAGCTAGGGATACAATGGCTAAGGATCCAATGTTCTAGAGCTTATGCTCAACATCAATTTGGAATGCTCTAGGGATTATGCACAACACTTCCAATTCTTATATTTCATGTGCTTCAGAGCTTATGCTCAACACAAACATCTCGTAACTCATGTGTTCCAGAGTTGGCGCTCAACACCAAAATCAAATCACTCTTGTTCTCTAGAGCGCGTGCTCAACAAAAATCTCATCGCTCAAGTGCTTCAGGCTCCATACATTATAGAACTCAATCGTGCATTTAGTCTTCTGCACATTTTATAACAATAATCATCTTAGTATATATGCATTTTAAGATAAATCACATAATATAATTAGTATATTGTCCTACGACCATAATCTTGTCCATCCGGGTCCACGCCCAACATATACAATCACATACATGCTAAATAAAACATATGCATTAGCTTACACCCAATATATCTAACAAATCATCATACTCATGTGCAGTGGGGTCTTATGCCCAATATACAATATAAACACCAAAATAGCTTATGTGCAATGTGACTCATGACCATTGTGCTTAAGGTCAAAATTCAACATATTACAATTACACTTGGCAAAGATGAAACCTTATCCATTAAAACTTATCTTATTATAATTACCTATCTTAACTTCAAAATCAACACTAGTATCTCTTAAAAAAGTATTTTTTTTTCATTCATGTGATTGTTGAACCACCATCCCAAAATTATATGCCTTTCGTAATTTCTTGGGTAACATTACCTATAAAAAAAATATGAATTTATTAATAAGTTAGAACCCACTATATTGTTTGTTAACGGTTTACCAACATATGCCATTTTTTCATACATTGATTGCAACAATGACCAAACATTTAACGATAATAACACTACACTTTTAACTTGTCATATCTTTGGATTCCTTGATACCATATTCTACTACTACACCCACTAAAACTACGAGGGTTCCTCTAATATTTATTCTCATATATGAATCCTCTTTGTGGGCCCTTTCGTCTTGAATTTTGTGATCTCGTCTACATGTGTTACTAGACCTTATTAATATGTCACAGTAATCTAGGGACTAAAACATAGTCTCATAAGAGATTTCAGACAATTAAGCATGAAAATGGCATAATGATGTTGCAAAATGAGTAGCAACACTATATAATAAGAAAGATTGAGTAATACAATACAATGATGATGCAAGATGCATGAATGACAAGACAATTCGAATTCCCAAGGAGTTCATTCGAATTGAATGAATGGGTGTAGCTTAATTGAATATAGGACACAATAAACACACCTAGTTAACCAACTGATCAAGTCCAGATTGACTCAATTGAGTTCTAACTGAAGTTGGAGTGTAATGGATAACTGAGTCTAACTGAAAGTAGCTCAGAGACATGTGACTGCACACCGACCAACAACTAGTAGCACATCATTAACTCCAATGAAACTCGATGAGGTTAATTGAAGTATATATGGTCATCAGAGGTGGTTGGAGGTGCCATAGTTGACTCCAGTTCATAAATATTATAAAAAAATAATCAATTAAATGAATGGAGGTTCCTTCACCACTTAGCTTAACTGATTGTAACCATCAGTTAGCAATTAGGTTCATTTATGACAATCATATCACCCCCGGAATGCTCCTTGTTTGAAGGAGGAATTCCATTTAGCCTCCCCGAATGAAGGAGAAGGATTAGTTGGCCTCCTTTACTAAAGGTAGGTGTGGGTGTACTCATGCTGATGTCATAGTGTGCTCATATGATGCCGATTAAGTCAATAAAACTTAGGATAGTGGTTTAATAGGCCAAATTGACTAAATTAAGTGTGCATGGTGGGTAAATGTCTCCAACACCCCCCCTTAAGATATACTTAGAAGAAGTAGAAACATAAAGTGCACGAAATTCTAGGGCCCTGGCAACAAAGGCCATATGTCACCCTGTACAATAATGTAACTCAAACAATGCTAAAAGTTAAATCTAGGTGACGAAAAGAGGGAAAACCCAGTGGGAAAAACCCCCTGTCAAGCGGAACACTGAAAGTAGTCTAATCACTGTAATGAACTCACCCCCAACAGTGAACGGAGGTAAGTGAACTTATTTTCTAAAAATCTCTTGGTCAAGATGTCTACAATCTTCTCCTTAGTAGGATAGTATTGTAGAATGATGGTCCCGTCATGCACCAATTCCCTGATATAGTACATGTGTACCTCTACATGCTTGGTCCTCTTCTTGGTAATTGGATATGTGGATATATTAATAGCACTTTGATTTTAACAAAATAAGAAAGTGGAAAAAGTACTACCAAGATCAAACTCAGATATAATGCCTTGCAACCAAACAGGTTGGATGCATGCATTCACCGCTCCTCGATACTTGGCCTCTGCTGAAGACAATGCTATGGCGGCCTGCTTTTTGCTAGACCTAAAAATGGGGCCACCACCAAACATGAATACATATCCAGAAGTAGACTTCTGATCAATAGAATCACTCGCCCAATCAGAATCTGTGTAACCAACCAGCTCTAGCTCGGAGTCTGCAGCATAGTGAATGTCGTAGGTCCTTGTTCCCTGAATATACTGCAGGATACTATTGGATTTAATCCAATGAATATAATGAGGCTGATGCATGTATCTTGACACATCATTTATGGCATAAAAGATATCAATCCAAGAATGATTCAAGTAGAGCAAGCTGCCTATCAGTTGTCAATAAATAGTGCAGTCCATGGGAGGTGTGATTTTTTCTTCTTCAAGGTTGATCCTTGAAAGGAAAGGGAATGGAGAAGCCTTACATTCATCCATTTTATACTTGAATAATAGGTTTGATATGCATTTTTACTGAGTGAGCATTATCCCATCAAAAGTTTGCTCAATTTCGAGTCCCAGAAATTGCTTCTACAGCCCCAAATCACTCATTTCAAATGCATTGTGGAGAGCAGTTTTGATGACTGAAATAGAAGTAACTGTGCTACCTGTAATCAGTAATTCATCAAAATATAAAACAATAATAATCAAATTACCATAATAATTCTGTATATGCACATTCGGATCTGATTTACACCTTTGTAAGTTTTGCGAGAGAAGAAAGGAATCCATCTTGGAATACCACTCTCTTGGGGCCTGTTTTAACCTGTATAGTGACTTATTTAGTTTGAAAACCAAATATGGATCAGAAATGTAGCCCTCGGGCTGATTCATGTATATCTCCTCATGAATATCTCCATGTATAAAAGCAGACTTAACATCCATATGATGCACTTCCCAGTGCTTAGATGCATAAATTGCCAAAACTAGGCGGATGGAGTCCATTTTTGCAACCAGTGCAAAAGTATCATGGTAGTCCACACCTTGGACCTAGGAGAAACATTTTTCTACCAGAATTTCCTTATATTTTTAGTTTGTTCCATCCGTAGAAACCTTATTCTGAAAAACCCACTTGCATTGAACCAATTTCCTCCCGGAGGAAGAGAAACTAGCTCCCAAGTAGTGTTTTTCTGAAGAGAATTCATCTCTTCATCCATGGCAACTTGCCATATCGGATCCTTCCAAACATGATAGTAGGACTTAGGATCAGAAATTATCATTAAATAACAATATTTGGACAATAAATAATCAGGATAAGAGAGCGCAATACCTACTCTTTGGAAATCAGGTCAGGTTCTCCTTGGATCATCCAGATTTCCAATGTTATCACCAGTGGAGGAGAGTGTCTGTCGGGCCCAAGTTGGGAGATGATTTTTTACTTTAGGTTCTGATTCAGCATCTGATGTTTTCTATTCACTAATATAAAAAATTAGAGGATCCAAATCAGGTTCGTTGCCTCCAATTACATCATCCAAATATTCAATAGAATAGGAAGAAAATTCAGCAGTTTTCTCCTTCACTAGTTCTACCTCCTGAAGAGGCTCATCGAGCATGACACTTATTTCAATGATGATCGGTTTTGTTCTTATATGAAGCATCTTGAAACCTTTATATTCATAAGTATATCCAATAAACATACATTCGACGCTTTGCAATTGCAAAGCCCTCCTTTTATCAAGCGGCATTCAGGCCCATGCAATGGACCCAAACACCCTCAGATTCGACACATCTGTCTTGTGTCCAAAATATCATTTGAAATGGGTATTCCCTTTCATAGATGAGTGTGGTACTATATTCTGATTATATTTTGCAACATGCATGGCTTCCACCCACAAATTTGAAGCCAACTTCTTTTATTCCAGCATACAAGTGGTCATCTCCTTAAGAGACTGATTCTTCCTCTCTGCTACACTGTTCTGTTGGGGAGTGTAGGGGACTAAATGTTGGATATAAATACCTCTTTGGGAACATATATGTAGTAACTCATTACTGATATACTCCCTGCCATTATCATATCTCAAAATCTTCATCATTTTTCTAGATGAATTCTCAATCAAAGCCTTCAATTCAGTGAATGTTTCCTATACTTCCGACTTCTTTTTGATAAAAAAGACCCATGTGTATCTGGAAAAGTCATCAATGAAAGTGAGAATGTACCTTGATCCATTCATGGATTTGCTAGTCATGGAGCCACTAATATCTGAATGTATCAGTCCAAAGATGCATGATGCTCGGCTTTCCTTCCCCCGATCGAACTTATGTTTAGGGTGCTTTTGTTGATGTAATTGTAACTTTGGGATGTATTCACTTGTATTTCTTATATATTGTAACCCGATGTTCATTCTAGGATGTATTATTATGTATTTGATTCATGTCATACCCCTATTCTTATTCCAGGAAGCTTCTATAATGATAAAGTCATGTCAAGTCATTATGGGTAACCCTCCTATTGGTCAAGGGTTAAAGTCCCCACAGTTGTGGGGCCCTTGGGTTATTAGACTATCCTAGTGAAGTAGACCCTAGGTTAGTCATTGTAATTTGGGGAAATAGTCCCCACCATTGTGTTACTCTCCTATTGGTTAGATGAAGCAAAGTCCCCACAAGTGGTGGGGCACTAAGGTTACTAGACACTCCTAGAGATGTCGGCTCTAGTAAGTAATTGTTAAGTGAGGTCAACATGTTGGAGTGCACTTCAAGTGAATGAAAGAATATAAATAGAGAGTGAGAGCCTCTCTATTTATCACTTGCAATACTCACATTCACTTATTGAGGGTGCATGAGTGAGAGAGGAGAAGCTCTCTCAGTATGAGAGAGAGAGACTGCTGCTGTCGGGAGATCATCTTACTATTTTCTAGTTTTACTGTTTTGGTGTTGATTCTATCTCTGAGGAAGTTATGGGGTTTTCTCCTTTATGGTTTCCCCAAGGAAAACTCTTTGTGTCTCTTGTCTCTTGTGATGTGCTTATTTTTTATTGCTGTGCTTGTTATTCTCTCAGTGAAAAGATCCTAGGATCATAATGCTAGCTTATATGATGAAAAAATAACATGGTATCAGAGCTAACCTGAGAAGAAGAAATTGTGAAGCTGTAGAAGCTATGGCTTCTTACTTTTTGGCTCTCTCTCCAAAATCCATCAGCAAAATTATGCTAGGCTGACTCTCCATTGAATGGCGCATCTACTTGTCGAAGCTGAATTCGATTCCGAGCATTTTCAATTTTCGATGTGGAAATTAGGGATTTCTACAGAAGAGGAGTTTTTGAGTGAGACCAGAATAGAATTATTCTCCTCATCAAAACCGGATTTTAGAGACCTGGATCAATAAATTTGGTTTGCTGAAACTCCAGGAAAGTCAAACCCTAGTTTGACCCCAAGCTGGAAAAACTCAAATACTAAAACTGATAAGTTTTGGTACATTTGCTATATTTTGAGGTTGGCTAAGTCTCAGAAGCTGAAAATTGTGGGGACTAAATATAAAATCCTGATGAACCCTGTGTCCAAACGTCAGCCTCAGATTCGCTATATTCTAGGAGATATGATCCCTCCACGTTAGGGTTCCAACCTCTTCCGTAATTCATCCCTAAATAGGAGACCTAGGGATAATTGCAATATGTTGGGCTACAGAGGTCCAAATGGAATTCCTGAAGATGTTCCAGAAAGGGAATGGAATTTAAGTTTAGTGGCCTGAAGGTCAGACTCAGAAGATGAACCAGTGACACGTGGCATGTCATACAACTTCACTGTTCTGAATAGTCCTGTAACAGGTCACCCCAGGAAACGGATAATAAATCCCAAATGGTGAAACAAATTCTAATGAAACCTATGGTGTTGGATTAGGGACATTCTTGGTTACCTTAGTGAGAAATTTCAGACACAAAGGAGTAGCAATTTCAAAGATATCACAGAAACAGTAACAGGAATTTCTGCAGAAGAAATTGGAAAATTAGGGCTTCCTGTTCCGGGAGCTTCCCTCCACTATTTTCAGAAAAGGAGTACATTGGACAGCTCCATTTGAAGATATCTATCTATCTATCCAATCAGATCTGAAATATTCCAATTTTGGAAAATTAGAGTTTCTGTGACAAACCCTAGATCAGCCAGCTCTGGAACCAGGACGGACACCTCATATCGGTAAGATCTAATCTATTGCTATTTTCATTTGAGGTTCTCATTTCAAAGTGATCTATCACATTAGCTTGATGATAATCTTGATGAAGTTGATGAATTCCAAGCATATAAGTACTTGATCTCTCTGAATAAAATGGATTGGACACCTACATGAGTATAGAGGTTCCAGTTTCAGAGGGAGATGAGGCTAAAAGCCTTTCACAAGAAGAACTTGGTCAAGGCCCAGAAGATCATTACTGATTTAGTCACGAATCAACTTGTACTACAAGTGTCTTCCCTAAAGACACCAAAGATGTTTAATTCCTTGACCACGCTAGAACAGAAATCAGAATACGACCTTAAGAAACCAGTTGAAGAATGTGAAGATCCAAAATGCAGAGACCATGCAGTCATAAGGGTCTCTCAAATCAAAGAACAACTTGAAGCAGTGAAAGAAGAAGTGAAGACTGCGGAAGTGGTGATGGCCACCTTGAATGGCCTCCTAGGATCATAGGATTCATTCATGTGAGGAATGTGTGCCAGAAGGAAGTGATTACTTTCAGCAGAATCTAGGAAAGAGAAGAGAAGATGGGAGCAATTGAAGATCAAGCTCTCACCATCCAAAGAAGATCCCTCAAGCAATGAGGAATATGAAGAACTCAACTCTTGAAGAACTTCTTATCCACCTTAGCATTTAGATAATAAATGATGCTATTATGAATGAAGAAGATGATGAAGCTGAAGGCTCAAGAAGGAGTCTACCCATGAAAAAAATAAAGATAAGTATTCAATTGTCATTTCATGATATTGTTTTGTTATGCATTTATTTATATTTAGTTTATGTATTATGCATGATAGGATGTTTGCATTAATGATAGTATACTACTAATATGCATGTGATGGGTAAGTAGCTCATGGTTCTATACAACTCTCCATTGCTACTTATCTATAATGAAACCTCTTTGCTGACATATTGGATTAGTGCACAATCCCAATGTTGTTCTAGTAGAGATGGAAGGAATCTAGAAAGTTTTCGTGAGATATGGATGAATGTTGTATTGGATAAAGTAGTTGCATGATCATATATTTATGCATAATAATTTTCTAGTATAAATATTCCTTATGAAATGTTTCTAACCATACAACTGCATTTGACTTGTAGGAAAGATCACATACATAATCACCTACAAGCAAAGAAGAATGAAGACTTGTTCCGAAGACCAAGTGACGAAATTTCAAAATAAAAAATAATATGATGAGTGTAGTGACATCATTGATACAGAACCTTCTAGCCACCAAGAAGAAAGGGAAGACCAGTTTAAGAAGAATGATGTTAGGGTGCAGTATCGAGACCTGAAGAGAATTTCATAGTTCCATCATGCAGTAGATGGAAACATCGTGGGATACAAATCAAGATTCGTAGCATGAGGCTTCTCACGAAAAGAAGGCATAAACTACGAAGAAACATTTATAGCTACTAGAAGTGAAGTCACATGACATGATCATGTGTGCAAATGAAAGAAGGCCTTGTACAAGTTCAGAAGACACCCATGGGATAACACATAAATGATGGGCTTGATGAATATATTAACCTTTTCTACAAGGTTGATAAAGGATGACAAGCTCATAGATGGATGTGAGAAGAACTTTAGAAAAAGTTCAAAATAGAGGATCTTGGTATCTAGTAGTCCTAGATGGATACATAGAAGATTAGTAGCATAGGAAGCTACTTGTCACTCCAGTAAAGAATGTTTCAGTGCATAGAGTACGGAATACAGAGGGAGTATGATGCTATGCTTTAGAGGGAGTGACTGCAGAAGATCTTGAGGTTCGACATGGTACAATAAGATGGGTAGATTACTGATGACTCTAGACTTTACTGAGAGTAAAGTGGATTCCAACCTTTTCTTCAAGGTTGAAGGTGGAATATCAGTGATGCTCTTGTTATGTGTTGATACACTATTTTATAGGCATGGAGGTTTGAACAAGGGAAGTATGCAGTAGAGATCCTGAATAGGTTCAGGATGACGGACTGCATGACCACACCTATGGCATCAAACGTGAAGCTATTGAGTGATTCTTTGTCAGACATAGTTGATGCTACGATGTATTGTCAGATGATTGGGTCCTTGATGTACCTGACAAACACAAGACCAGACATTTGCTTTGTTGTGAACACCTTGATCCAGTACTTGACAGATCCGAGAAGGGTTCGCTTGATTGCTGCAAAGCATGTTCTAAGGTACCTGAAGGGTACAGTTGATTATGGGCTCAAGTACGATGTGAATCAAAAGATTAACTTGGAAGGTTATGTTGATTCATATTGAGTAGGCAGTGCCATCGACAGGAAGAGTACTTTGGGATGTTGCTTCAGTATGGGATCAGGTGTGATCTCTTGGTTTAGCAGGAAACAATCCTGTGTGGCACTGAGTACAGCTGAAACAGAGTATGTCACAACTTGTTCAGCTAGTTGTGAGGTAGTATGTATGCAGAATCTACTGTTTGATTTATTTGATCTCTAGTTGGATGCTACTTGTATACATTGTGATAACCAGAGTTGCATGAAGTTGTCAGAGAATCCAGTGTTCCATGACAAGTCGAAGCACATCGAGATCAAGTATCACTATATCATGGATATGGTGCAGAGGGGAGTGGTGAATCTCTAGTATGTTGCGATGGAGGAATAGATAGATGATGTATTGACGAAGCCATTGGCTAGAGTGAACTTTGAGTACTTCAGGGAGAAGCTTGGTGTTCTCTAGATCGAGGTTTCCTCCAAGGGAAAGTGATGAGTCACATAGACATTCTGACATGGTGAGAGGATTGGTTCCTTCCATGGTCAGATGTAAGGGCTGAGCCATTCTATCATGGTCAGAGGATTGGTTCCTTCCATGAAAGATATGAGTGATGAGATCCATAGCCATTATGATGAGTAGGTCAGATATAAGGGCTGATCCAGTCTGTCATGGTGAGAGGATTGGTTCCTTCCATGTTAGATGTGAGTGCTAAGCCATTCTGATATGACTGTAGGATTGGTTCCTACATGATCAGATATAAGGGCTATTTCCATTCTTGGAATGAAGTTGCCTGGTGAGGTACCAGGAAAACTCAGTTTATGACTGAGGGCCATTATGATATGACCGTGAGATGTTCTCTCACATGATCAGATATGAGTGCATGGACATTCTGATATGACAGAGGGATGTGTTCCCACTTGATCAGATGTAAGGGTTGAAGCCATTCTGTCATGGCTAAAGGATTAGGTTCCTCCCATGTTAGATATGAGTGCTAATCCATTCTGACTTAGTCTCAGATATAATGGCTACCACCATTCTTTGAATGGAGCTGCCTAGTGAGGTACCAGGGATCCTCAGTCTAGGACTGAGAGCCTTTCTGATGTGACTGAGGGTTGTGTTCCCACGTGCTCAAATGTAAGTGCAGAGCCTTTCTGATGCGACTGAGGGATGTGTTCCCATGTGCTCAGATGTAAGTGCAGAGCCTTTCTGATGCGACTGAGGGATGTGTTCCCATGTGCTCAGATGTAAGTGTAGAGCCTTTCTGATGCGACTGAGGGATGTGTTCCCATGTTCTCAAATGTAAGTACAAGAGCCTTTCTGATGCGACTGAGGGATGTGTTCCCACGTGCTCGGATGTAAGTGCATAGCCTTTCTAATGTGACTAATGGATGTGTTCCCATGTGCTCAGATGTAAGTGCAGGAGCCTTTCTGATGTGACTGAGGGATGTGTTCCCACGTGCTCAAATGTAAGTGCAGATCCTTTCTGATGTGACTGAGGGATGTGTTCTGATGTACTCAGATATAAGTACTGGGCCCTTCTGATATGATTATAGGATTGGTTCCTAAATGATTAGATGTGAGTGCTTGGCATGCCTTTTTGACGAGTAGGTCAGATATAAGTGTTGGGCGAAGACCTACATGGAGGCTAGGCCTACAACCGGCATGAAAAAGGGTTGGCTCTGTAGAACTTCCTGTGACAAGAAGAATCATGAGATAGCACCAGGGGTGATACAAATTGAGTGATGATCAAGATCCAGTGATGATATCCAATGATGATCTAAATCTAGTGATGATCCAGATCCAGTGATGATGATCCAGCAGTGATGATCTAGATCAAGTGATGATCCAGATCCGGTGATGATGATCTAGATTCAGTGATGATGATCCAGATCTAGTGATGATCCAGATCCAATGATGGTGATCCAGATCGAGTGATGATCCATATCTAGTGATGATGTCCAGTGATGATCCAGATCGAGTGATGATCTAGATTCAGCAATGATGATCCAGATCAAGTGATGATCCAGATACAAATAAAGATGACTTATAGATGAAGATGACTTGAATATGAAGATGACTTTGAAGATGACAAAGACCTGACGATGACCCGGATGATACAGAGAAGAAGACTTGTGCTAATAAATTGTGCCGAGAGAATACCTTCCTAGTTAAGAGGGAGTGTTCATGTAATTGTAACTTTGGAATGTATTCACTTGTATTTCTTATCTATTGTAACCCGATGTTCATTATGGGATGTATTATAATGTATTTGAGTCATGTCATAACCTGATGTTTATTCTGGGAAGCTTCTATAATGAGAAAGTCATGTCAAGTCATTGTGGGTAACCCTCCTATTGCTCAAGGGTTAAAGTCCCCACAGTTGTGGAGCCCTTGGGTTATTAGACTATCCTAGTGAAGTCGACCCTAGGTGAGTCATTGTAAGTCAGGGAAATAGTCCCCACCATTGTGTTACCCTCCTATTGGTCACAGGAGGCAAATTCCCCACAAGTGGTGGGGCACTAGGGTTATTAGACACTCCTAGAGATGCTGGCTCTAGTAAGTAATTGTTAAGTGAGGTCGACATGTTGGAGTGCACTTCAAGTGAATGAAAGAATATAAATAGAGAGTGAGAGCCTCTCTATTTATCACCTGCAATACTCACACTCACTTATTGAGGGCGCATGAGTGAGAGAGAAGAAGCTCTCTCAGTATGAGAGAGAGAGACTGCTCCTGTCGGGAGATCATCTTACTGTTTTCTAGTTTTACTGTTTTGGTGCTGATTCTATCTCTTAGGAAGTTGCGGGGTTTTCTCCTTTATGGTTTCCCCAAGGAAAACTCTTTGTGTCTCTTGTCTCTTGTGATGTGCTTATGTTTTATTGCTGTGCTTGTTATTCTCTCAGTGAAAATATCCTAAGATCATAATGCTAGCTTATATGATGAAAAACTAACAGCTTTCCAATAACATATCCCTTGCAAATTTGAGTGATAGCTTTGACGAACGCACTGCAACAAAACATGTGATTAGCATCTCTTTTTGCATCCCTTTTTGTGTCTAGACCATCTTTCAATGTATTTTTCTTCATTTTTTGGACAAAATGGTGCAACTTCACGAGTTGGTGCTATTTTAGGAATTTTTTGCATCCTTTTTCTAATTATAGTGCAAATTACGACGTAATTTGCACCAGGTTTTGCACCTAGTTATGCGCTAGGTTTTGCATCAGGTTTTGCGATAGATTTTGACCCTAGTTTTATACTTAGTTTTGCACTTGATTTTGCACCTAGTTTGTACATATAGTCTTGTTGTTCCCCCTTTTACGTCCATGTTTTCCTGCACTTTTACACCTATATTTTCATCCACTTTTGCATCCTTTTTTACACCCAGTTTTGCATCCACTTCTGCTTCTTTTTTTGCATCCCTTCATGTACCAAGTTTTGCATCAAAGTTTACATCTTGTTTTGAGTCTAATTTTGCATCTAGTTTTGTTTCACTCACTTTTGCATCTTCTTTTGCATCCACTTTTTCATCCACTTTTGCACCCACATTTTCATCGTTTTTTGCATCCTATTTTGCATCCATGTTTACATATTTTTTTGCATTTATTATTGCATCCAGTTTGGCATCCACTTTTTTCATGTCCCATTTCATACCCATTTTTGCACCTGCTTTTACACCTAATTTTGCTTCAAATTTTGCATCCACGTTTGCATACTTTTTTGCATCCAATTTTACATAAGTTATTGCATCCCTTTATGGATCCATTTTTGCATCCACTTTTGCGTCAAGTTTTGCGTTCGGAGTTACGTCTACTTTTGCATCTACTTTTCTTGCATTGACTTTCACATCCAAGTTTGCATCCATGGTTGCATCCACTTTTGCGCTACTTTTTTCATCATGTTTTGCTTCCATGATTGCATCATTTTTTGCATCTCCTTTTGCATCCATTTTTTGTGTAGCCCATTATGCGCCCACTTTTGTGCCTACTTTTGTTGCATCCATGTTTGCATCATTTTTTGCATCCATGTTTTTATCCACTTTTGCATCTAGATGTTGAAGATGACAAGGATGATAATGGTTATGATATTAAGGATGGTTACGATGATGAAGATAATGTTGTTGATAAAGAGGAGAACAATGACAATGGTGATGATGATTATGTTGCTTATGATGATGAGGAGGAGGAGGAGGATAATGGAAATGATGACATTGCTGATGATTATGATGGTAATGAAATGAATGATCATGATGATGGTGATGATGAAAATGATAATGATTATGAATACAATGAGAATGATGATGTTGGTCAATTTAAAAAATAAGTTGTTATTTGTCATGCATAAATTATGTGTGTCCTCCATGACCCTTTTCCACTAATCACATATTTTGGGTAGATGTTATTTCTTATGCCAAAGGTAATGATGAATAACTAATGAAAATGTCAATAATCATGATGATGATGATGACATGAATGATGATTATGCCGATGATGATTATTATTGTGATAATCATGATCACAATGACAAATATGACGATGATCATCATCATCATCATCATTTGGATCATTAAAAACATCACCACTGTCATTGTCATCTAGTAAATCATCATCATCATTTAAAGCATATGGGATATGTTTACCATTTAAAGCATGCATAACAAGTGGGATATGATTACAATTTTAAGTGTGCATAACTTATAACTATGATTTAGCACATTTTAATCTTGGATCTTGTAGTGAAATTGGGTTTATTTACCTCTACCAACACTTTCTTATAAGGATCATCATCAGCATCATTCATGTCATTCTCATTGTCATCATAATTGCCATTGTCATCATTACTATCATCAGCATCATCATTATCATATAATCGCATCATTGTCAACTGCATTGTCATTTCCATCGTCTTCATCATCATTATCTATATCATCATTCATCTCATCATATTCATCACTGTCATTGTCATCAACAACAACGACATTGTCATCATCATCATCATAGAATCACATAATTGTGAATTCCATTATCATCAAATCAATTACATTTATTGTCTCCACTTTAGCACCCCAAATCAATTACATTTATATTCTCCTTATGCTAGGTTGTATAGGTGCAAAAATAGGTGGTTTATATCATGATGATGCTAAAATGGACACAAATTGCATCCACTTTAACATCCCGAATAAATTACATTTAAATTATACTTGTGCTAGATTCATGTCTAGGTGCAAAAATAGGCACATTATATAAAGATGCTGCTAAAGTGGAATAAAGATGATTTGATGAATAAATATGACAACAAAATCAAAATATGAGGTTTCCTTGATTTGGCATCTTAGTTGTCATTTCCTATTGTATAGTTAATCAAAAGTATTTTGATTTGGAGGGTAGTTGTGAATCACATAGTCTAATTGAAATCCCATTTGAAGATCTATATGAATACTACATGGATTATATATATGATTAAGTGAATCATATTTTTTTAAAGGTGAGCCTATACATAAACTAATCAAATATTTTTTGCTATATAGTACAACAAAATACCCTTTTGACGCGGTCTTGCTAACCCGCCCCCCCGCTCAAAAAAAAAAAAAATGTCTTTGGGGGCGGTTTTTAATGCCCCCCCCAAAAAAGTCCTGAGAATTGGACTTTTGGATATGGTGGCCATTTTGAGGTTTGTCACATCATGGATTATTCTTGGTCACTAATGCATGGTTTGATACCAAAATCCATGGTTTGATACCAAAACCCATGGTCACTAATCCATGGTTTGATAGCAAAACCCATTGATCTTGGTCACCTTTGAGATATAGAAGAAACATATTTACAATTGTAATAGAGCTAATCAGATGTGCCAACTGTACTAGTAGGATTCAAAAAAATTATTCATGCAAACCAAGAGTTCCCTCGTTCATTACAAATTAAAGAAACAAAATCCTTAGCCATGCCAATGTATTGACGAAGTCGTGTTCATGAGAAAGACAACTGTGTTAAGTCATAGTCAACACAATGCAATATTTAGCAAGCCCATAAACCAACCTAATCATTGAAACACAATCAAAATACAAGTTGATGGTACGTGATCAAGAATCCATGAAATACAATATGTTATAAGAAAACATGCATCGAATGAGGTACAAGTGATAACATCCCATAATCAATACTAAAACAAAGGTGGCCACCCAAGATAATTATTAATTATATCATCTTCATGCTTTTCAACTTAGTGTTTTTTGAAACCCCAACAAGGATTTCAAACAAATTTACCACTAATATTTGAGCCACTCCTCCAATTAAGAGCTATAATAAATTTATAACAAGGGAATCCCACAAACTGTTTAGATCTACACTTAGATCAAGACAAAGACTAGTTAAGCCTGTAATTATAGTTTAGTCCATAATATCTCCCTTACCACTAATTTTAGGAAACCTTTGTGAATAAAAATGGAGGGATGTTGTGTTTGGTCACAACAACCTGATTAATACCAAAGGTTTAGGAAAACTTTGTGAATAAAAAAGGAGGGATGTTGTGTTTGGTCACAACAACCTAATTAATACTAAATATATAGGAAGGTAGAAGCATTACCCTAGTGCAACACACACTTGTAGTGAATGTCATATGTAGAAGCATTACCCCAATAGTCCCCTTCATCTCGATGGTTTCTTTCTTCCTTGTCCTTTTCGGTCGAGGTATTGACGATTCTAAAGGATTTTCTTGAGAAATATTCTTTAATTCTAGATATAGGTACCATACTAATTGGAAACACCATCCCTCAATGAAGGCTAAATTTGGATTCAACCTAAGTATATCGATAATTGTAGATCACCCTAGTGAGTTTTTCCTTGATCCTTCTATCCACATATAATAAGTAAACATTCTTTCCTCCCTCCTACCTAGGTCATCATTGATTCAGAAATGATTCTAGGTTCCACTCATGGCCATGAAAATCATTTGGTTCTTTAAAAACACCCCATCCCAAAGTTAGTGGCATAAGGAAGTGGAAACATAAGAGGTTGGATTATTCTAAAACACCCCACTAAAGTACAAAATTCAAACCACAAGAGAAACATAATATTGAAATTGTTCCCATTTTCTTTCTCCCAACAAAACATGCTTCATTTTAGGGAATTATGTTACAATCCTTACATTTATAGTCCATCCATACTATACTTGTAATAAATGTAAATATAATGTTAGATTTTTATCATTTAATCTAGCATTATCTTAGGATATTTAACTAAGAGAATAACAAGCACAACAATAAAAAATAAGAGACAATGAACACAAATTTTTTCCTCGGGGAAACCATAAAGGAGAAAAGCCTGCAACTTCCTCAGAGATAGAATCACCGCCAAAAGAAAAGCCCCAAAAATAGTAAGATGATCTCCTGACAACAGTAGTCTCTCTCTCTCTTGTCCCAGCAACTTCTTCTCTCTTAGTTATGCACTACAGCTGAGTGTGAGTGAATGTATGATAAATAGAGAAGCTCCGTGTTAGCTAGAATATTTCACCTACTACAGACAGTAAGGTGTTCCACTAGTTTGAATGGTCTAGATCCAGAACAAATGAAGGATAGAGGTTGAAGACTCTCCCTGGACTTCGTAGATACCTAGAATGTAATGCTTCGATAGTAACCCTGTGTACTTGCAAAATCTTAAACACACAAACACATCGAAACTGCCAGAATATTATCTAATGATCCATGTTAGTGACTAAGAAATCTAACAACATACATGTGAAATCAAACAACAACAATATATGTGGGACAGAAATCAACTTGCATTAATATAGAAATATGAAGAAGTTTACAACCAAGCCTTAGTGTTGACATGCATCTCCATGAAACCAAGCACTCTCATCCCCATAAGCTCTGACTTTAGCTCTCTCTATGCTATTCAATGGCTTAAGCCAAGTGATCAATCAAACAGCATAACAATACCTTAAGAGTTCTCTCCCTCAACCATGGCCATGAGCTTGTATTTATAAGGCTTAATGGATAGGGATGGTTCAGATATTAGTGGATGAGGTGGCCTCTAAGATCCTAGGATGAGGGATATCGAGCTCAACTAACCCATAATGATAGGGATAAAGGAGGACACGAGGCTTATCATCTAGAAGCCTTGAGAAACTTCTCTTTTTCCCTTTTTACCCAAGGTATCATGTTTCTCTTTGAATGACATAGCAGTTCTGGTAAGAAATGCTTATGGACTAAGGGCCATAAGTGGTGGCACCGCTTATGGACAACAAGGGATAGGCGGTGCGAACAAGGTAACACTCCCGGACAAAGGGGAAAGCATAGTGCTGAGCATTTTTTAGTAAAAGATTGACAAATGGCATGAGATTCCACTCCAAGTGCTAGGATTCAGGGCAAGTAGGTATGTCAAAGGTCTTATCACATGATGGTGATAGGATTTTGGTATAACATGATGCCCCCAAAAGCATGAGTCTTAGAGGGATACGATAAATGAAAGCTTTGAGAGAACAAGTTGTCAATATGAGATGAAAATGTTGGCTCGATCGGAGCATGTCATCAAGTAGGCATCCGTAGTACATCAGTATCTCAACTCATAGACACAAGTAACCAAACTCATGGCTACAGACCAATACAAGGCAGATCCATGAGAGGAATAAACAAGCATGTCTACTAGAATACAATGTAGATATATGTGATAAGGGAATCAAACTTGGACATAGCTACCAGACATACAATGTATATCTATGTCACATAGATGCAAATTTGAGCATAGCCATGACCATACAAATGTGGATCCATGCTAGATATACAAAACTCCATCGCAACCTAGGGAAAAGAAATGAGCGCTTTTAAACAAATGCCCAGGGTCTTTGTCTTGTATTCCAGAAAGTATGATTCTATCCATGTGATTACAATGATCTGAAGTCGAACATGGTAGAAACCACTTGATTACCAGCCAATGATGTGAACCGTTAACATGTGTGATAGAGATCACCTTTAATGTCAATGATTTCCAAGGTACCATAGTACAATCTATTGAGTGCGAATAGATATCCTTATGTTGAACACCCAATAGATTCTATCAATCAAAGGTCAATGATGAGAACCTATGTCAAGAGCGAGAGAATATGTCATTAAGGAATATAGATCTCAAGGTACTAAGTTTTTTTTCTAATACTACTTCCCGGATGATGAGTTGATGTCGATGGGAATAGTCTCATCGAAGGAGGGCCATGATGAGTCCCACATCGATGACACGAAACTTAGAACATAGTTCTTGAATGATGTGAATGTAGTAACCATAATACTGACTCAAAGATACTGACAAAACAACTGTGTAGACTATAGAGGTAGAACTTCTTCAAATCCCCTTTGAACATTGAGCGGCATGACAAAAAGACTTGGAAACATGACTAGACGGGACAGACACATAATGTGACAGTGCACAATGCATTCTTTTGAAAGACTCAAAGGAGTGACATGACTCATGAAAGTGGATCATCACGGAGATCAAATGAATACCCAATTGATTGACATGATGTGCAAACAAGTGCCATGTTCAAAGGTAATGACAAACAACTACCATTATTTGCAAAATGATTCCCTTCCCATTTCCCCCATCATGGTTGATGAGTGCCTCTTTTCAGTTTTACGAGTTCAAAGAGGGTAACAAAAACTTGATATATCTTGTCAGAAGATAAGTCAAGAATCATATGTTTTACAAACCTAAGAGAGGAGGGGTTCGTTCCCAAAACGGGTCTCTCAATGTTTAATTTAACAAGTCCACTGAAAGAAAACTCAGCATCGTTAATGTTTAGAGAGTTTGAACGAATACAGAAGAAGACTCCAAAGGGGTCCTTTTCATATGATTTAGTCCCTAAGGCCCGAAAAAGTATCAAAGCATACCTTAGGGAACTCTTCCAGTCATGATTGGCTAGAGTGTTCCTTTTTCATAAATAGTCCTATCCGAACCAAAAAAGAGATAACCTACTGTCAGATGGACGACTCTTCAAATACTTTAATGAGCATGAAGAAGACATGATTGCTCGACAATATTTTCGTATTTAGGGAGCCTGAAAAGAGTTTAAAGAGAAATCCATGAGGTTTCTTTACACAATGTCATTTTTTACGATCCTGGAAAGAATCGAAAACGGACTCAATGATCTTCTCATGTTTAAGGAGTCTGAAAAAGAGGTGAAAAGAAGACTCCATAACGCTTCTTTACACAATGTCAATTTTTACGAGCCTGGAAAGAAACTGAAATGGACTCTGACCTTTGACACTAGATTTTAAAGAGAGTGACAAAGTGTCGTAATAAACACGACCTTTTCTGTTTTATGAAAGTACGAAAATCCATATAAAAACTTTCAAAGCTTCTTACTATAGTTCTCTTATCCTGCAATTGACTCAAAAACAAGTGTTAAATGCATTTAAAACTAGCATTAAGGGATTATGACAGATAAACTTTGACTAAAATATGATTTTATATCAAAACTATAGTGTGTCAGACCCAAAAATGTCTATATAAGTCAAGTAAATAGTAAAAAATCAAATCATTTCACTATTTACCTATAGCAGAGAGCACTTGGATCATTTTCTTAGTCAAATATTCCACAGATGATACCGGGAGTTTCCACCGTTTGTTTTTAGCATCATCAGTTGTAGGTAACAACTAACACCCTATTCTTTCATTTCATAGTGTTTATTTTGAGTTTTGGTGGGGTTTTTGGTTCCTATGGCAAGCCCTAAAACATTAAAAGCAGGCACCATGGATACCCCTTGAGGGATACATGGTACTACCTAAGAACTGTGTAAATAACATAGTGGACAAGCGGTGCCACTACCTGTCTCCAACGGTGCACAGGTGGTGCCGGCCATTGAGATTTTAAACTGTTAGCATGTGAAATATAAATTCATTCCTTTGATTTTTAATTATTAGGGATGATTCTAATGCATTCCATAATTGTTTTTGGCAGGTTTTGGTTGCTCAAAATATGGTGATATGGAAAGAAAGAACACATGACAATGAGGATGCTTATGCTGAGAGAAATGCAGGTTGTATTGCCGCATTACGGGACTGTGGGCTCCTGAAGTTCTTCCAAACCGTAAGCATGGCGTCACATGAGCAGTTACTGGAACAAATATTGCGAATGTGGAAACCAGAGCAATATTATTTCAAGGTGGGGGCCCATATTCTTACAGTGGAAGTAGAAGATGTCTACTTCTTGACAGGTCTCTCGAGACACGATGCCCCCATCTCATTGATAGGTTCCCATGGAGAGGATATTACCACTCGAGAGATTATAGATCATCACTGTGCACCAGGGAGGGGTACATCGGGGAAGAAGATACCCATCAGAGTAGTGACGGATAGGCCCCTACCTACCATCCTTTTTACCATGCAGAGGGTAGCCGGGAGTTAGGGTATGTACCAGGCTCCTAGGGCACACATGTTGTATGCCATAGAGGCCATGGCACCCATGGTGTTCAACTAGGTGGAAGCAATGCTTCCAATATTCAAAGGTCAGTTGACTAAGTGTTGGTAAGGAGAGCTAAAACGGTTTGGATTTGGATCCATTTTAGCCTACTTCTTCTTTGAGCGGGTTCCACAAATGAGACCTTAGGTGGTCTTCTGGATTCTGAGAGCGTGGGACCCCTGTATGCTGAGGTAGGTCCAGGTCATGGCTCATACAGTAGCAGGTAGTGGAAGGGTGAAGTTCGGTGACCCGTTCTTCAGATGACTCCCACCTGGTGGCTAGTGGGGCAATATCAGTAAGAAGCAAGAAACCGTAAAATGGATGAAATGTTTTTATGTTTTTTAATGTTTTATATTTTTTATGTTAAGTGACGAGACCTATATATTCTCATGCAGATGTTGGAGCAATGTGACTTGGAGGAGCATCTCTGTTGGATAGGCGAGCTAGAGCCCGCTTTGTACCACAGGGTGATGATATCACTGGGGAGCTGGAGGAAAACCTGGAGAGGTTGAACTTGGATATCCTAGATGCTAACATTGATGACCTCCTGATGAGATACCAGATATGTATCATCTGGATCAACATTGAGTTCTTGTCATCTTCATCTTCAAGTCATTTTCATCTGGATCGAGATCATTGCTCAATCTGTATCATCACCACTGGATCTAGATCATCACTCCTGGATCATCACTGGATCTGAACCATCACTCGATCTGGATCATCTCTCGGTCATCATCACTGTTGCTATCTCTTAATTCTTCTCATCACAAGAAGTTCTACAAAGCTAACCCTTTTTCATGTTGGTTGTAGGCCTAGCCTTCATGTAGGTCTTTATAATATTCAACACTTATATCTGACCATGAAATCAACCATGTCAGAAATGCCCACCCAACACTTACATCTAGATATCGGAGGAACACATCTAAGAACCATGTCAAAAAGGCATGCCTAGCACTCACATCTGACCATGGGAGGAACACATCTAAAACCCATGTCAGAAAGGCCCATCACTCACATCCGACCTCATCTTGTCAGAAAGGCTCTCCACTTACATCTGACCATGTGTAAACACATCGTGCCATAATGGCTCTACACTTACATCTGACCATGTGGGAACACATCCCACAATCACCTTAGAATGGCTCATTATGCACATCTACCATGGAAGGAACCAATTATCTCACCATGACAGAATTGCTCAGCCCTTACACCTAACCATGGAAGGAACAAATCCTCTCACCATGTCAGAATGGCTCATGGACTCATCACTTCCCCTTGGAGGGAACTTCGATCTGGAGAACACCAAGTTTCTCCCTGAAGTATTCAAACTTCACTCTAGCCAATGGTTTAGTTAACACATCAGCTATTTGTTCATCAATCGCAACATATTGGAGCTTCACTACTCCTCTCTGCAACATATTCCTGATATAGTGATATTTGATCTCAATATGATTCGACTTGTCATGGAACACCGGGTTCTCAGACAACTTCACACAACTTTGGTTGTTGCAATATATGCACGTAGAATCCAACTAGAGATCAAATAAATCATACAATAGCTTCCTCATCCATACTTCCGTACAACTACCTGAACAATCTGCAACATACTCTGCTTCGACTGTACTCAGTGCCACATAGGATTTCTTCCTACTAAACCAGGAAATCACACCTGATACCATATTGAAGCAACATCCTTAAGTGCTCTTTCTATCAATGGCACTACCTACCCAATCTGAATCAACATAACCTACCAGTTTAATCTTTTGATTTTCCTCATAGTTGAGCCCATAATCAACTGTACCCTTCAGGTACCTTATAATATGCTTTGCAGCAATCAAGTGAACATGTCTTGGATCTGTTAAGAACTGGCTCAAGGTGTTAATAGTAAAGCAAATATCTGGTCTCGTATTCGTCAGGTACATTAAGGACCCAATCATCTGATGATACATCATGGCATCAACTGCTTCTGATGAAGCATCACTCAATAGCTTCAGGTTTGATGCCATAGGTGTGGTCATGGCTTTGAAATCCATCATCCCAAATCTCTTCACAATATCTACTGCATACTTCCCTTGTCCCAGGAAAATTCCATCTGCATTTTTCCACACCTCAATGCCTAGAAAATAGTGCATCATACCCAAGTCCTTCATTTTGAACTCGACAGCAAGCTTCCTCTTTGTATCAGTAATCAACCCATCCATACCTATTACAAATAGATCATCTACATACATTAGGAGTATCACTGGGTTACCAATTTCAACCTTGTAGTAAAGGTTGGAATCTGCTTTACTCTTGGTAAATCCCAAACTAGATAAGAAACTGTCAATTCTATCGTACCATGTCTTGGGTACCTATTTCAAACTGTACAAGGATTTATTCAGTTTACACACATGAGTCTCCCTGACATGTGTCTCGAAATCGAGTGCCTACTCCACACACACTTCCTCCTCCACTACACCATTCAAGAAAGCAGCCTTGACATCCATCTGGTGTATCTTTTATTTCATTACTGTAGCCAGAGCAATTATTGATGTGATGGAAGTGTATCTGGATATAGGTACAAAATTTTCTCCATAATCTATTCCTTCTTTCTGGGAGAGTCCATGAGCCACAAATCTTTCTTTATATTTTTCTATGCTGCCATTTGTAGCATGCTTGATCTTGTAGATCCATTTGGAAGTTACAATAGACTTCCCTTCTAGTCTTGGGATAACATCCCAAACATCATTCTTCATGATCGATTGGTACCCTTCGATCATAGCATCCTTCCATTCTTTTATTTCTACCACTTCTTCATAGTTGGAAGGTTCTTTATCAATGAAGTCACATAATAATGCTACATAACCGGAGAATGAATTGGTTCTTTTCCTTTCTCTATGATTTTCTTTTGAAGCCCCATATCTTTCTGTAGCTTGGATAGCTTCTCATACCCAAGCAGGTTTCCTCTTGTGAGGATTCTTCTCCTCAGTCAGATCTACATATTCTTGAGGTTCTTCTAATTCTCCATCTTTTTCTTGAATTTCTTCGTTCATGGTTGTGTCATGAATTCTGGGTATTTCTGTTTCTTCAATTTCTTCAGCAGGTCTCTTTTTGGATTTGTTGTAAGCCCAGTCTTCATCAAATTTTACATCCTTGCTGATGTCGATCTTATTGAATCCTGGAAAGTATATTCTATAAGACTTTGAGCTTTTATAGTATCCCACAAATATACCCTTCCTTCCTGAAGGATCTAAATTTTCCCTCTTTTATTTTGGACTATGTATGTACACTCGAAAACCGAATATTCTGAGATGGCTGACTTCTAGTTTCTTGCCGAAAAATACTTCTTTAGCTATCTTGTTCTCGAGTACTGTGTGTGGAGTACGGTTTTGTACATACAGGGTAGTTCTGGAAGCTTCTGCACATAGATGTATGGGAATATCATGATCATGAAGCATGGCCCTTACAGCTTCCATGATCATTCTATTCGTCCATTCTACAACCCCATTCTGTTGTGAATTATATGGAGTGGTTAACTCCCTCTTAATCCTTGAATCTTTGCATAATTCTTTGAATTCATTTGATGTGAATTCTCTGGCATTATTTGATCGAAAGGATTTGATATTCTTTTCTGTGTGATTCTTGATCAAGGATTTTAATTCCTTGAACTTGTTGAATACTTCATCTTTGTTCTTTAAGAAGTATATCCATGTCTTCCTAGAAGAATCATCAATAAAGGAAACATAGTATACATACCCACTTAATGAACTAGATGACATTGGACTGCATACATCAGAGTGAATGATTTCTAGGACTCCTTTTGATTTTCTCTTGCTACTTGGAAATGTATTCTTTGTGTTCTTTCCCTTCACACATCCTTTGCAGACACTGTCATGTTTTGTCTAAATTTTTGGAAGTCCTTCAACAGCTTTGCTTGGAAGTGGTAATGCCCTGTAGTGCACATGTGCAAGCCTTCCATGCCAAAGTTCATTTGGCTCTACTGATTCATGGACCAAAGCTTGTTCTAGTTGGCCCTTCAATTTGTATAGACCTCCTTCTTGTTCCCCAATCACTACTGCATCATCAATATTCTTTCCCTTTGGCCACATGAGAACTTGGCCATCTACAAATGCAACCCTCATGCCTTTTGCATCTAATGCAGATATGGAGAGGAGGTTCTTCTTCAGTCTTGGTACAAACAATACATCCTTCATCTTTATGGACTTTCCAGATTCTAGCTTATAGGATGATTCCCCACTACCTTTTATTGGATACTGGTAGTCATTGCCAAGTTTCACCTTGTGGGGTGATTCATGTTCTGATAGTTTCACAAAGGATTCTTTAAATGTTGTCATATGTTTGGAAGCCCCACTATATATAATCCAGTCATTGCTTCCATCTGTGATGTTTCCTGTGAGAGCGGAAATCAAAACATATTCTTCATCACTTGAGGAATCATCACTGTCTTGTTTGATTCTCTTCTTGGAAGGCTCATCATCTTCTGTAGCATGAGAATGATGTCTTTTCCTATTTCCCTTATTCTTGAGAAATATATGCTTGTTTGTAGGACAATCTCTTGCAAAGTTTCCTCTTTCATCACATGTATAGAAAATGAACTTAGACATATCTTATACTTTCTAAAGTTACTCTTCTAGTGAGAGTGCTTACCTCTGTGATGGCTTGTTCTGGTTTTCTTGGATTTTACTGTGAGAGCTTGATATTCACTTCCCATATTTTCTTCTCATGCTAATATTCGAGATTCTTTTTGTGATCTTTCCTCCCATAGTCTGCTAAACTTGACTAGCTTCTTTCTGGCACAGATCCCTTGAATGAAAGATTCCAAAGCCCTAGGGAGACCATTCAAGGTGGCCATCACAATTTTCGCATTCTCTACTTCTTCATCTACCACTTCTATCCGTTCCTTGATTTTAGAGACCCTTGTAAAGTAAGACAAGATAGTCTCCGCATTCTAGATCTTTACATTCTTCAATTGGTTTCTCAGAGTCATCTCCCGGTTTATGTTCTTTCCTTCAAATAGTTTGGTGAGGGCATCAAACATAGATTTAGGTGTCTTCAGGGAGGACACCTGTGGTATGAGGTGATCCTTGATTGAATCAGCAATAATTATCTTAGACATGACCAATTTCTTCTTGTGTAAGGCCTTAGCCTCATCTCCCTCTCGAACTCAAACCTCCTCATTGATGTAGGAGTCCAACTCATTTTCTTTGAGGACCAGGGAGATCCTATACTTCTAGGCTCGGAAGTTATGAGCTCCCTCAAGCTTTTCATCAAGCTTGGTATGATGAGACATCTTAACTGAGAACCTCAAATGGAAATACAAAATATTTAGATCTTACTGGGTTAAGATGTCGAATCTAGATGTGGAGTTGAATTTCTGCAGAGTTGGTTTAGGAGCAAATTAGGGTTTGAATTTCCTAGATTTCTGTCCAACCAAAAACTTTGATCTTGATCTCTAAACTTCAATTTTTGGGAGGAGACCAATCCAGAACTAAGCTCACTAAAAAATTCCACTTTTGTGGGAAGCCCTTATTTTCGGCAGTAGTATCGAGTCAAAACCAAAAAATGCTCAGAATCAGATTTCTGCTTTGACAGAAAGATGCACCTTGGAGAGGGGAGTCAATCCAACCTTCATTTGCTAATAACCTATGGAGAGAGATCCAAAAAGTAGGAAGCCCTAGTTTCCGCAGCTGCACAGTGTCTTCTTCTCAGGTTAGCTCTGATACCATGTTAGATTTTTATCATTTAAGCTAGCATTGTATTAGGATCTTTAACTGAGAGAATAACAAGCACAACAATCAAACCTAAGAGACAATGAACACAAATTTTTTCCTCAGGGAAACCATAAAGGAGAGAACCCCACAAATTCCTCAGAGATAGAATCAGCACCAAAAGAAAAACCCCAAAAACAGTAAGATGATCTCCCGACAGCAGTAGTCTCTCTCTCTCTTGTCCCATCAACTTCTTCTCTCTTAGTTATGCACTACAACTAAGTGTGAGTAAATGCATGATAAATATAGAATATACCTCTCTATTTATACTAATTCCTGACTTGACAATAACTCAGTATGGATGACTTCTCTAGGAGAGTCTAATAACCCTAGGGCCCCACAACTGCGGGGACTTTAACCCTTGATCAATAGGAGGGTTACCCACAATGACTTTACATGACTTGTTTACATTATTAAATCTCCCGATAGGAACATCGGGGCATG
The DNA here is from genome assembly GCA_001517045.1 of Pseudotsuga menziesii. Lineage (NCBI taxonomy): Eukaryota > Viridiplantae > Streptophyta > Pinopsida > Pinales > Pinaceae > Pseudotsuga > Pseudotsuga menziesii. The sequence goes on from LPNX010907557.1 coordinate 454,267, forward strand.
ACATGACTCAAGTACATTATAGACACTTCCTGGAATAAACATCAGGGTACAATAGATAAGATATGCAAGTAAATACATTCCGAAGTTACAAATACATCAACACATAATACTTAATATAATAAATATTTTATAAACACCATTATAATATATAAACTACTTTCACCTTAATAATGGTAAGGTATGTAAATATAATAATAATATATAATTAATATAAATATATTACCATAATTCATTACTTAAAATATTTAATATAATTCATATATTATATGATTTAATATAATTAAATATATAAACATATTATTGTTTACTTATACATTATACAAATTAAAATTATAAAAAAAAATTATTTAGTTATGAATGGCCATGGCCATGAGCGTGGTGGTTTCATTTTTGTCAAGATTGAATGAACCCTCCAAATTGTTAAATTCCATTGCAATCTTCACAGTGTTCCATTCTTTATTCTTTGGATTTCGATTAATTATTACTGCCACATATACAAAGGTCGAAACATGTGGCCGACGGATTCCATTGTGATCCTATTCCTTCGTTGGCTAAGGAGCCACAAAAATATTAATCGATAATTTAACGGATACCCAATTTTTATGAGGCATTGACACTATTGTGGCATCAGGGGTAGGGGAAAATTAATGGTATTATGGAAATTGTGGAAGAGGAGCACTGGGAGGGTATAATTCTTGTTTAGGGTATGCCCGACGAGAATGATAATAAGGGTTATGTTTCTTGTTTCCATCAAGGTTTTATGACATGCCATCGGCTAAAAGACAAGGAGGAAAAATAGTTCCTTGCATACAATGGAGGCTTGGATATCTTGTGCTTGTCAAGGTTAAGGGATTTCTAGCATGGCCCGCTAAGATATGTTAGTCTATTTTTTATCCCATTTTTTTGCCCTTATTTGATGTATATGATGTATGTATATCCAAGGGTTTGTGTGAATGTTTATGAGAATATAGTCCAAGGGTTTGTGTGAATGTTTATAGATCTTCATAGGGTTTCATTTCCATTGCACCCATTTCAATGGCTATCAACATATTTTTCTATTTCCTAATATATGTCAAGATTTTATTCTTAATCCTAGAATTTCAAAACCTAGTTGTTGTACAGAGATTCTCTGAAACCTTGCACAAGAAATCAAACCCTATATCAGATATTATTGTTTAAACCCAAGCGATGGATGAAAGTTGTGTTTAAACCCAAGCAATGAGTGCAAGTCTGTGTTTTTTAAGGTAGAAATTGTTTCTCTCTTATATTTTTTATGTGAATATGCATGCATCTGCTAGCTAGGCATAAGGTTGTCCCCGCACAGCTACGAATCGACCCATTATCTGGCCAATCCCACCTGTATTAGTGAATCCAGATCGAAGAAAATATATATCACTTCCCATCCTACTCGCCAGCTAGAAAGACTACATCTTTCTGTCCACTATGATGATGTGGTAGACTAAAGTGAGTGGTAGACCAGAAATAATGAATATCATTGTTCGTCGAGAGGAGAAATGAATATGGGCGTAATAGTGAGAGCTTTACCAATTGCACCTATTGAATCGGAACCACCAAAAGTAGAGGTGAACATCTAAGAGACAGTCTAAAAGGTAAATTCCCTAGTTTTAAAACCAAACGCACAAGTGAGGGTATCATTTGGCTTAAGAACACAAGGATTTCTTTCTCAAAAATGGAAATACAATCAACCTCCCTAGCGAAGAGATTGGAACAACGACCAATAGGCGTCTCCCCCACTACGCTCCAAGAGGATTCTATTTTTCATTTGGTTAAGTGCATACTCTTATGTCATAATCACCTAGGACATGCACATGGACTTTAACCTGATGAGTATATTGATATTCAACTGTTGAAATACAACAACTTTCCCTTGGACTTTAACCTAGCGAGTAGACTGATATTCAACTGCTAAAATACAACAACTTGCACCTAGACTTTAACATGATGAGTGAACTCATATTCAAATACTGAAATACAACAAAGTAGAAATCTCAAAAGCATCTATTAACAGAAAAAAAAAAAAAAATATTTACAAGTCTTAGATGAGATACAAAACTAAATAGAGAAACCATCAAATATCAATTGATGGCTCCTCTCTGACTTCAAAATTCAGGATCATTTTGAAAATATATAAAATGTATCAGTAAATTAACGTCTTCTAATAATTTCACTTCAACTTCACTTGAAAAATCGGTGCATCCTACAAAACTAGTAGTAATCTTGGCAATGCTGAGAAACACCTCCAAAATACCTCTCTCCGCACTAGTTCTCTGGGAAGATGAGGCCATTCACAGAAGCCAATCAAAATGATCATGAATTACTTTACAATGATGGCATATAAGGTTGTGGCCTTAATATTCTAAACAAGTAATCACGTATCTCTAGTAGTAAGCATTCTACAAGGGAAGGGCAGTTGCATAGAAAATTGATTATAAAAATTTAGATAATTTCTAAAAAGTGTGTGGCTCTCAATGTAACTGCTCATTTATGTAGAATTTTTCCTTACCCTGACATGCTAGACATATGTTCATGGTGCTCCAGAAAGTACAGAACACACATATGACCCAAATAAGTTTCATGATATGACTCTATAAGATCATATATACTTGTGAAATTATCCAAAGTAAGGTCCTAAACAGAAAACACAGATCTCAGTGTTGAGGCTAGCCAATATCATAACAAAAAGGAAAAACCACAATGAAATAAAAGAAGACATGTGCAATAGAATATTGACACAAACGTTTGAGGCCTTCTAAAGTATATTGATCAGCAGCTCTCAGAAGGTCTAGTGCAATATATGTTGTCATCTCTACTGTACCAGTGTATATAAATCTAACACCATTACCCCCATCAGAATCATCAAACATTCTTGGATAAAACATATTTGAGTTCTAACATGTCATAATTTCTTTCATATTCAGCTTGAACTCTTTATAACAAGAATGAATCCTTCATTATTGCCATAATCAAAACATAGAAGAAACCATAATATTACGTCATCATTAGTTCAAAGACTACCTAGGTTATATTTGGAATTTCGATATCCATTGCCTCTTTTTCCTGTTGAAGGTTCACAAATTTATCCCCAAATAATTTCTAGTTATTGTTTGAAGCCACATTGCACTTATCATGTTTGAGAATATCAAATTCTAGGGTAAACAATGTAGTTTACAATAACATTAAAGTATATCACCTGAATTTTATAGGAATCAAAAAATGAGAGACAATCCCTATTTAAGATAACCACTTGTATCCCATGCCAAAACAAAATGACACTCATACCGGGTAGCCACCATGAAACATAGCATGAAATGCATCTGAAGATGCCACAAGTGCAATCCTATGGGCATAAAATCGCCTACCTACATTTAAGAACCATCTTGTTTGCATTTGTTAGAGTAAAAACAACATTCTATAATAGCTCATTCAATATTTCTAGAAAGATTTATCTTAACTTTTCCATAGAAACGAAATCAGCCTCCTTTGAGTAGCTATCTCCTTTCAAAGATCTAATGATATGTCATTTACAATAAACTTATTAAATGTGTTATTGCATAACATCACTCACCTTCCACTAAAATGGTAGCATATGATAAAGTGTGACTGTTGACATTTGATCCATAGTAGAGATAGTTGGATGTTCTAGAGAATGATATGAATTTCCATTGTGTGAATGTTGTGTGTTAGATACATAGATCATTGTTTCCAGAGCTATCTAAATCTACAGTTGCACTCTCATTTTATTGGATTAAATAATTTTTCCTTGTCAAAGGACATTGAATCTCTCTCCTTTTAATGAGTTTCCTAGGGATTAGAAATTATGTTGGTCTAAACAGATTTCTTATCTATAGGATTAATAAAGGATGCATTGCACAAATTTTATCTTAGTTATGTATAATCGGGTGTAATTTGAACCAAGATGGAATTATTTACCCATCTCTGTTTATACTCTTTTGGAGATAGGAACTGGATGTAGTTTGAAGTTTTGAACCTAAGGTGGCTCTATTTACCATACTATTTGCATACTCTCTTGGAGATGAGAAGAGCGTAGGAATTACATAACTGGTTTAGACTTATCAAAGTATCCGATTTGAGGAATGGAGATCTATCTCATGAAATATTAAAGGTGCCCCTCCATGCGAAAAAATAACTTTATAAAATTAAAAGCATGGGGACCATTGATTGTATGTGTTTGCAAGTACTATAACTAGGAATCTAGACATATATCCATCTACACAAGTAAATGTTGTATATATTCATCTACCGAAGACTTGATAATCATCACCAGATAAGTGATAGCTCCAATATTCAAAAACATATGAACTTTATGAGATTTTTTTGGAAAAACTAGGGTAATAAAAACATGATTATAGAGAGATTAATACTAGTAGTTAGGAACTACATTACTTCCAAGACTTGAGTACAAATTATCTGGAAGAGATCAAAAGGCATAGTGAAACAATAACCTTACAGGAAAAGCAATTTCAAGCTACCTTATGATCTCTTCCCCTTAAACCAGAAATAATTTATGGGTTTCTAAAACAGTGACATTTTCAAAATTCCTTAAAATGGAAAAATTTCATGTATTTCTAATTTGTATTGTTTTTAACAATCTATAAATATTAAAATAAAATTTAGGAAGTAATAATAAATCCACAATTAGTGACATTGTGCCTATTTTTAATATTTAACATTTCAGGTTGTTGAAATGGCATATATAATATGTATGTATTTAATATTTATAACTTTTAAATTGCATTATTCACATTGAGGCATAAAAATTTATGTAATGTATTTTTGGAACTAAGCTTCCATTTATCACGATGAGGCTAATGCTTAAACTGGTTTCCTTTTGGCTGAGCAACTCATTGGATGTTTTTGAGAATGTTTTGATTTGCCATTGTTTGAGTGCTTTTTGTGGTATGATTTGATTTGGCATTGTTTGAATGCTCTTTGTTAGACTACTTTTTCCAAAGCTCTCCGAATTTACACTTGCACTTTCAAATTTGTTTAGGATTTCTTTTTTTCTTGCCTTATTATATAGAAAAGGTGAGGATGTAACACTCCTTCCTATTGTTTTCATTTCATAGCAGAGATTGCCTTGAATCAACAACGAAAAGAATCCATATATTTCTATTAAAAGTAATGTATTGGTGGATCTAGAGTGCAATTTAAATAGAAAGCACCTAAAGATAATTTTAACTCTTACTGCAACATTGAATACAATACATGTCTCTGGTTGAATATTGCTAGAAGATCTTTCTTTTTAGTCATCTTTGAATAATAGTAAGATGAGAAGTACTATTTCCACCATAAATTATAAGATCATAGTAGAGAGAGTTGGATGTTCTAGAGAATGATATGACTTACCATTGTTTGAATGATGTGTTAGGAACTTAGATCACTGGTTCCAGAGCTATCTGAATCTACACTTGTACTCTCATTTTTTTTGGATTAAATCGTTTTTCCTTGTCAAAGGACATTGAATCTCTCCTTTTAATGAGCTTCCTAGGGCTGAGAAGTTATGTTGGTCTGCACATATTTCTTGTCTACAGGATTAACAAAGGCTGCATTAGACAAATTCTATCTTAGCTATGTATAATCGAGTGTAATTTGAACCAAGATGGCTTTATTTACCCATCACTGTTTATACTCTTTTGGAGATATGAACTGGATGTAGTTTGAACCTAAGGTGTCTCTATTTACCATTCTATTTACATACTCTCTTGGATATGAGAAGAGCATATGAATTACTGAACTGGGTTAGAGTTATCAGAGTATCAGATTTGAAGAATGGGGATCTATTTCACGAAATACTAAAGGTTCCTCTCCAGGTGAAAAACTAACTTTATAAAATGAAAAGCATGGGGAACATTGATTGTAGGAGTTTGCAAGTGCTATAACTAGGAATATAGATAGATATCCATCTATACAAGTAAATGTTGGATATTTTCATTTATCAAATACTTGATAATCATCAGTAGATAAGTGATAGCTCCAATGTCCGAAAACATGTGAATTTTATCATATTTTTTGGAAAAACTAGGGTGATAAAAACATGATTATAGAGAGATTAAGACTAGTAGTTAGGAAATACACTACTTCCAAAATTTGAGTACAAGTTATCCGTAAGAGATCAAAAGGCATAGTGAAACAATAACCTTATAGGTAGAGCAATTTAAAGCTACCTTTTGTTTAAGGGATTTAGGAAATTGACTGCATTGATATTTGATATATATAAATGAACCAACTTCAAATTTAGTTTTCAAAAAGAAAATCCATATCTTAAAGGTAGTCCTATTTTCAATTATGCACATTCTCCTAGGGTCCTTTGAAATAGCCTTTATTCTCATAAAAATATCCCTTTAGATCCACTTCTATTACAAAAACCAAAAATCAAGAAGCTACTAAGATTTCACTATTAGAATTTTACAGTGGAAATAGCTAATAAAGAGACAAATCCATATTGGAAATCTGACCCCCCTCTCAAAATTCTTGAATAGTTAGGGACCCCTCCTGCATTGGCATGGCCTCTTTAGAGATGATCACCACTTGTATTGAAATCTATTAATATAGTCCAAGGGTTTATGAAAATATGAATGTTTATGAAAATATAGTCCAAGGGTTTGTGTGAATGTTTATATATTTTCATAGGGTTTCATTTCCATTGCACCCATTACAATGGATATCGACATCCTTTTTGATTTCCCAATATATGTCAATATTTTCTTCTTAATCCTAGAATTGCAAAACCTAGTTGTTGTACAGATATTGTCTGAAACCTTGCATGAGAAATCAAACCCTATATCAGATATTAGTGTTTAAACCCAAGCGATGGATGCAATTTTGTGTTTAAACCCAAGCAATGAATGCAAGTTTGTGTTTTTTAAGGTGTAAGTTGTTTTTGTCTGATATTTATTATGTGAATACGCATGCATCTGCTGGCTGGGCATAAATTTGGCCCCGTACGGCTATGAATGCACCCATGATCTGGCCAAAGGACAAGAAGAATGAGAATTTTGACAAAAGGAAGAAAGGTTTCAAACCTCCTAACTTCAGGAATCAGTAGAAGTAGCCATCTCAAGCTGGGAATAAGCCAGTTGGAGTGATAGGAGAAAAACCTAAGGATCCACAATAGAATAGAGGGCCACTTCAATATTGGAAATGTGGAGGACCCCACATGCAGAGGAATTGTCCACTCGAGAATGAGAGTGCAAGACTTGCTTATAACATTCAAGAAGTAGAAACAGTGGGTCAAGTAGCAAGGGCAGTCCCTAGGATTTATGCACCACTGGAGGACCGCCAAGAAGATCACCAGTCAACTATGGTTGAAGCTGCAGGTAATATTGTTGAGCAATCTGTTTCTATTTTGATTGACCCTGGTTCTACGCACAGTTACATTACTCCTAGAGTAGTGGATATTTGTGCTTTTAAGAAAGTAAAGCATAGGAAGTCTTGGTTAGTCTAGCTAGCCACTGGAACTAAGAGAAGGGTCAGTGAAGTGGTAGGGAAATGTCCATTGGTCATGAATGGATTGGTCACTTGTGTAGATCTGAATGTTCTACCACTTGGTTCTTATGATTTTCTCATTGGAATGGGTTGGTTAGAAGCTCATAGAGTAAAACTTGACTGTTACAATAAGACTTTTGAATGCATGAATGAAGAAGGGAACCTAGTAGTTGTGAAAGGAATTCCAAATGTGATTTCAGTACGGTAGGCTTCAGTAATGCAATTAAAGAAGTTCTGTAGGAAAGGTTGCAAGTTGTATGCAGCCCATATTTTGGAGGCATCAGAGGATGAAACTCCTAGGTTGGAGGACTATCAGGTGTTACAGGAATTCAGGGATGTGTTTCTTGATGAGATTCCAGGGATTCCTCCAAAGAGGGACATTGATTTCACAATTGAAATTGTGCCAGGAGCAGCACCAGTTTCCAAGACACCCTACAGGATGAGTACACCGGAGATGCTAGATTTGAAGATACAACTGCAAGAGTTGTTGGAAAAGAAGTATATTTAGCCGAGTGTATCTCCTTGGGGAGCACCAGTTCTGTTTGTAAAGAAGAAAGATGGTACACTCAAATTATGTATTGATTATAGACAGTTGAATAAGGCACGGGGTCTTCACTTAGTGAAACTATGCGATAGCACGTTCGTTCATGGCATATGAAACAATACCCCTATTTTCAAAAAATATTGGAAAATACCTCCAAAAATCATTTTTTTTAACCCCCTCCCAATATGCCTTGCCGATTTTAAAAAACCCCTATTTTCCCTATATATTGCATGTATCCATTTTTTCATTTACATTTTTTATACCCCTTTATATTTCTACCTAAGGGAAAAAAAACTAAACACAAGAAAGGGCGACACTTGATAGACGCCCTTAGGCAAATCACTTTATTAGGAATTAAAATGTATCACATGATGTCAAAACAAATAAGAGAGGGTTTATTTGTACCAATCTCAAACAGTAGTGTGTAACTGCTTCAAGATGTGGACACTGGATATATATCCAACTTTAAAGGCTGAGAGGCCTTTTCAGTTGTAGTAGACTTTTAAATGCTTTCATTGACAATCACGCATATTTTAGTGCTCCTTTGTTTTAGAGCTTCAACAACTTTTCTGAAAATAGCTTTAAAAATCTAGTTTGTATACATAATACTCTCATAGATTTCTTAGTACTTTGACTAGCATTAGTTTAACATTTATATTACATAGAGAGACAATCTTAAGTGGAGAGCCTAGCTCTACTTCTTTCACAGTTGAACCAAAGCTTCCTCACTTTGCAAGTAATTTTAAGACAACTTTCAATATTCCAAGGGCTCATAAACTCCACAAGTAGAGAATAACTACAATTTTTTAGGAAAGAATAACACACCCAAAAAGCTTCATTCAAAATGCTCTCAAAACTACCACATATCTACCCTCGTAAAAACTTCATTGCGTGCATTCAATTTCTCTCTCACAAAGGCCAACAATCCTCACAACCTAACAAGCATCTCAATCCTACATAATCGTTCTTCAAAA
>LPNX010907576.1:2371-19074 GCA_001517045.1 Pseudotsuga menziesii
AACTAAAGGAACTTTATCAGTCTGTGATATGAAGTCCTCAAAACAATTAAAATACTATAGAATGATGTAGAGAATGGACACTCTAGAAGTTTTAGAAGCATAGGTCTGTGGAAGCTAGTGGAAAACCGTGAATGTTGTAGAAGCAATTGAGGTCATAATAAATCTAATGAAAACCGGGGATGATGTAGTAGTAGGTTCAGGTTGTGAATGTTGTGGGAGTAGCATTAGTTTCATGGGATCAAGAAAATTTTAAATCCTAGGGATCCCAATTAGAACTAAATATTTAGGCATATACAATCAGTAGGGGAAAAGTAGGAAATGAAAGAATTAGATATTTCCATTGAACCATTTTTATTTATTAATACTGTAACTTATTTTGTCTTGCAGTTATTTTGCATGGACTACCTACTTTTGCATCATGGCAAGAATTGAAGGTTTATAATCATTTTCTAAAAACTACTCATTGTCTACAGGACCCAAACCTCTCCAAAATTGCTTGACCTCCAAATTTAAGTTGGTTTCAAGGGTAAATACTTTGTACTTGTCAGTTTGGTTGTTTAGTAAGGAAAGAGTTTGAGTCAGTGTTAGAGGTTGCATGTTCTCTCTTCAAGCTATAGACCCCCTCAACCCTTTAATCTATAATCTAGAGGTTTACCTCCGAGATGACACTTTCCAGATGCATTTCTAGTCTTATTGAAATGTCTGACATTCAGAAAGATATGCTTCCTTTTATGAGAAACGATCTCTTGTTTCCCCTCATGATATGGTCACAGATAGCACATAAGTAACAAGGAGATAACCCTTGATGAATCCAACTTACTTGTCATCGAAATGGAGTTGTCTTCATAACCACACAACACTTTTAATTCTCTTAGTCCTCTTCCCTGTCATTATTTTGTATGCCCTTTCAAGTTCTTTTAAGGGAGACGCAAAAATCATATGACTGGATTAAATGCTTATCCTTGATATTATCATTCATCTCAATTACTAATGGATTGTAAATGAGAATTTGAATTCCTGGAAGCTTCCGTCAGCCTATATTAATAAGACATCTCTAAAGTTTGGATCACGTCCTTATACAGTGATGATAAAATACATGTGACAATATACCTTGAGTGGGTTGGTTGTCTTCTTTTATAGGATGTGGTTTTCTATCCTAGATGGGCCATGTTTCCTTTGCTATTCGTGGACTGTTTCTCTCCTTACAGGTCATGGGTTTCTATCCTAGTTGGGTCATGGGTTTCTATCCTAGCTGGGTCATGTTTCCTTTACTAGATGTGGACTATATTTTTTCCTTTGTTAGCTGTGGATTGTTTCTCTCCTTGTAGGCAGTGGGTTTCTATCCTAGCTGGGTCATGTTTCCTTTACTAGATGTGGACTATATTTTTTCCTTTGTTAGCTGTGGATTGTTTCTCTCCTTGTAGGCAGTGGGTTTCTATCCTAGTTGGTCCGTGTTTCCTTTTCTATCTGTGAAATTTATTTTCTCCTTTCTGGGCCATGAGGACGGGCTGTAAGTTTGTGCGCTAGGGCTGGGCTGTGAACTCTGCCAGCATGATTGTGACTGTGTGCGCTAGGGCTGGGCTGTGAACTATGCCAGCATCAAGGGGATTTCATTAAATCAATAGGGAAATTACATTGGAGAATGAGATATATGGAGATACAAGAAGAATATACAAAATTACAATAGAGATTACATAATGCTATAGGAAAAAGTTTGAATCTGTCTGGCCCAAACACACCAAAAGAGTCATAAGCTCTGCCTTCTAATGTCTCTGTGATCAAACAAAAATTGGAAGGAGTTACACTCTGCTTCCAAAATATGTGATCCATTTCTTGTGATAATTTTGTCCATTTCTTGTGATAATTTTGTCCTGGCTATGTATCATAGGAGCTGCAATTTTTATATGTTTTTTGTCATATCTTAAGGACATTGAAGTGTGATGCCAAATATTCATTTCACTTTCATTTAATGTACAGACTGTAGAATCACATATTCAGCCTGAAGAATTATGTACTAGGCAGGAATATGCCCGGTGGTTTCTTTCTTCAAATTCACTGTTGTCAAGGTAAAAGTTAAGAAAAATTTGGTTTTCATCAAAGAACTGAATGTGCAAAGCTTAAACCCATTTTCCCAACAGATTTTCAAGAGGTCTGTATAAACTATAATCTTCTAAATATCACGTGTGCAGAAGGCCAAGCAACAAGGTGTTTCCTTCAGTATACATTGAAGGTGTTACACAACTTCCCTTTGATGATATAACACCACAAAGTCTAGATTTCCCTTATATTTAAGGTTTGAGTTTCTCTATTTATGATTTTGATTGTAGGGATTGGTGATAAATTTCTAATAGGTATTTCGAAACTACATTGACTTTTATGAAAGCTTGATTGAGTCAGGTCTGGCAGAAGCAGGGATTATACCCAGTAAGTTATCTAATGACGTAACATGTAGCATCAGTGACAAAGAGCAGAGTCACAGTTGTAACATGTTTTACCCAGACAGGTAATGCATAATTTTGGCAAGCTTTTTCATCTATTTTTGTGAGCTAGCCTGTCAAAGAAATGCAATATCTGGATTCATTTCTCACCCACTGGTCTTTTTTCTTCCTTCCTACATTCCTTTATCACGAGTGGACCTGGTGACCTGGAAAATTGTTGGAGAACACAATCACTTACCACAACTCGATAAAAGGGTATGACTGCAATGATAATGAGCCAAAAAAGTGGTTATAGCATGCACTTATATGTTAAAATTTTGCACTGATAATAACAAATGTTAATATCAACAATTACTACACAAATATTCATGCACTCTAGATAGGACTTTAAAAGAATGACCTGTTAGCAGTCCAGACATTAGAGAAGAAATCTGGGTTCCTTGATGTTCAGCGAATTCGCAAAGATGCATGGCCTGCTATTTTTATTGATGCTACAGCAGGAGATCAAAGTATTACACAAAGAGCATTTGGTGAGTCAACTTTTACTTGTAAAGGCATAGGGATCTTAGCTGTAAATACTTAAAATGAAGTATATGAGTTAGTTAGGTTCCTTTCAAGGGGTTCAAGTATATGATCATGCATACAAAACATGACAGCCCTTGGATGATGATGACTAGAATACACTGTCAAGCCCGAAAGTGATGTCCAGTGGTGAAGAATGCAGTGGCATGTATACAGTGTATGTATGTATAGTGACGTAGACTGTAGTGTATGAACAATGATACATACAATGGTGTATGAACAATCATGAAGATGCATATGCACACTATGATGTTGATTATTTATGATGATGATGTATGCATGATGATGCATGCTAATCTATGATATTCTCTAGCTTGACTATGATGGCGCTTTGTACATGATGATGTGATGGTACCCTATTATGTTACAGACCTTGATGGAGGATTTGAAAACATTGGGAATTGTTTTTTTTAGACAATAGCGTGTAAGAGTAGCTTTAATGGTTCGGCAAAACAGTTGCCGAGAACTTTTACAAGGAAAACAAACTATTTGACAATTGGACATTGAAAAGGACAGTTTACCGAGACGTAAGACAAGGGGTCTTGATTCTGGCCTGATGGTTCGGGACTATCTCTGCTTGCCACTTGTCTTCCTCGCTAGACAGAGCTGAAGCATTTGTGAGGGTGGCTTTGGCTTCTAGAGCCTCCCCTAGAAGGGCTCTGATGCTGGCTGCTACTCTAGCCGGGGTGCTGCTCTTTTCCCTGAAGATCATGTTGTTCCTCTCAATCCAAAGCTTCCAGTAGATGAACTTGGGGAGCCACATCCAACTGGCTTTGAGGAGATCCTTCTTGGCAGTGTTGAACGGCGATATGTTGGCCCATGTTTTCATCAGCTCCTGGGTGTTTGCTGGCATACTGAATCTATCCAGGCTTATTTTTCAGCGAATCCTTAAAGACTTCACTGGAAAAGGAACAGTGCAGGAGCAGATGGTCTGCGTTCTCCTCATCAGAAACACACAGGGGGCACTGACCCAACTCAGCCTTCTGCTCGATGGGATGGTCTCCAAGGATCGAGTCATCCTAGTATCTTATCTTTTTCCCATTGCCAGGAATCCAGTAGAGGTTAGATTTGAAGTGATCCAGGGCTATGAGGTAGAGCTTGAAGATAGGGGATCCGGTTAAAGTTCTTGGAGGCTTCTCCACGCATCTTGAGCGGCTTCCTTGGAAGTATTTTTTCCAAAGAACTTTCTTACTCCAGCTGGTGTGCCCAGACACCAAGTTCCAGAGGAGTTTGGAGCCTAGAGCTAAATTTTGAACAGCAATGCTCCGGATGTGGAGACCACCTTCCAGAATTGGTTTCTTTATCTTGTCCCAGCTTACTAAATGGAGTCTTCTCTCGTTATTTTTCCCACCTTCCCACAAAAACCTTTGACCAGAGGGGCGATCCACGGGAAGGCAATGCAGGCTTTGACCCAGTTTATGAAGTCCTTAGAAAACCCGAATTTTCCCATTACTGCGAACAAAAAATCATGTCTCACCCTGTCGAATGCATTCGCCAAGTCGAGCTTGATTACCATTCCTTTTTCTTTTCGTTGGCAGCTCGAGTGGATTGCTTCTTGGACAAGAACGATATTGTCCATGATCTTCCGCCCTTTTATGAAACCACCTTGGTTTTTAGGGATGATTGCCAGCAACATATTCTTAATCCGATTGGCAATGATTTTAGTAATTAGTTTATAGCCCGTGTTGCATAACGAGATGGGCCTGAATCTGCTGAAGTTATTGGCTCCTTTTTCTTTTGGGATCAAGGCCAGGAAAGCCGAGTTGGTACTACCCCCTAGCTTGCTGCTACTTTGAGATTTCCTGACCATTCTCAGGAGGTTGATTTTAATGATGGGACAACAAGAAGTGAAGAACCTTGCCGTGAACCCATCGGGCCCGAGGGCTTTGTCAGCGTCCATATCGTCCAAATCTTTTTTAAGTTCTTCCATTCTGATCGGGGCAGCTAGAAGGAGATTATCAGTTTCCTGGACTAGCTTTGGGACGAGATCGAGTGGGTAGCTGTTTGCATCAATCGGGTCCTCTTCTAGGGCTGAGAAGAGGTCTTTGAAGTGGGAGTGGGCTGCTTTCTTAATGCCTTCGAAGTATTTGACCAGATTTCCTTGAAACTGAATTTCATTGACAGTTTTGAATTGCTTACGAGCCTCAGCCTGCTTGTGGAAATAGCTAGTGTTTTTATCTCCTGCATGCAGCCACATACTTCTGGATTTCTGCCTCCAGTACTCCTCTTCCACCCTGCATGCTCTATGTAAATCTTTTTGAAGATTTTCTTCTATTTGTAATAGTTCTTGAGAGATTTCAGCGTCCTCCATAATCAATTGGTGGCTCTCTAGATCAGCATGCGCTTCTTTTCTTTTGGAGGTGGGAGTGATCAGCGATTTAGCCCAATTTTTCAGCTCTTTTTTGAGAGCTCTCAGCGTTTCTTCCCAGACATAGAAAGGGGAGCCATGGATCTGTCGATTCCAAGCCGTGGAGACCACATCCTTAAACCCTTCTTACTGAATCCAGATGGGGCTGAATCTAAATGGAATGGGACCCAGATTTTTACCCATGGACAGCTCGAGAAGTATTGGTTTATGATCTGAGGTGTAGATGGGCAAGATTTTGGAGGATGCCATAAGATCAAAAGTCAGAAACGAAGACTGGACAAGGAATCTATCTGGACGAGCAGCAATGTGGCCAGGGCCCCTTCTTTTGTTCGTCCAGGTGAATTTACCACGGGAGGGCTTGATATCCTCCAGCTCCCAATCTAAAATGATGTCTTCAACCCATTCTCTAGCTTGATCTCTGACCGGCGAGCCTCCCTTTTTTTCCTCTGCTGCTAGGGTGACATTTAGATCCCTTGCTATAATGATATTGACCAGGTTGTGCGTGCTAAGATAGGACTTTAAGGAGTCCCAACAAGATCTTTTTTTAGTTGGTGAAACAGGGACATAAACATTGAACAGACTTATAGTATGACCGGAGTCTTTGTGGAGAAGTTTGGTGAACAACCAATGTATGCTGCTTTCTTCAGCTTTTAGATCGTATTTGGAGGTGTCCCATAAGGTAGCTATCCCTCCTGAGGCTACTCTTGCACTGATTGCTTTTCCATGACCTTTTCTCCAATAAGTTTTGCTTGCTTGGAGGAGAGCGAGGTCCTCCATTTTAGTCTCCTGGATGAGAAGTATATCTAGCGAATACAAACTTACAATGTCTTTTAGAGCTTCTTCTTTCAGATTGTTGCCTAGACCTCCGCAGTTCCAGGAGATGTATTGCATTACTTACTAGCTTGGGAGGTTGTGGCTCCCTTTGGAGCCTGGCCTTGCTTGATAGTGGATCTGGTATTTATCATTCCCTTGAGGGTATTCTGGGAGCCTTGGAGAATATCAAGGTAGGTTTTTTCCTCTCTCTGTTTCTTCTTAGTTTTCCGACCCAAGGTGACCTTGACAGGGGTGACTTGGGAGTTTCCAAATTCGGTTCCTCCGTCCTCGGAGTCCCCTCCTGATTTCGATCCCAGACTAATGTGATCTTCCTCTGCTTCTTTTTCCCTTTGATCTTCCACTGGGGGAGTCGGGTCTGCCGTTTCCCCGGTTTCCCCTGTTTCATTCGCATCCTTCCAAGATGTTTTTGGTCCCTCCAGGTTTTCATTGGTATTCCCCGAAGCTAAATCGTCCTTTGCTTTTCCTATGGGTTTAGTGACTGGTGGAGGGTTTTCTGATGGTATGGAGCTTCTTTTCCCGCTTGGCTTTGGGGCTGCCTTGTTCTTTTTAGCCTTTTTCCAGCCTTCTCCATCCTCTTTGTCATCTGGTTGAGCCTTTGGGCAGTTCCTTTGGAAATGGCCATGCTCTTGACAGTTTCTGCACTTGAATGGGAGCTGCTCATAATCCAGCTTTTGATAGTGCTGCCATGACCCAATCGTGATTTTTACCGCTTCTGGAAGGCCGGTTTCCAGATCCACTTCTACACAGATCCTGGCGCAGTTGTATTGGCCTTTGTTGTCTGCTATGTCAATAAATCTGCCGAGTCCGTTTCCAATCTTTTGCAGCGAGTGGAAGTTCCAGCAGTGGACCGGAAGGTTCAGGAGCCTGACCCATACTGGCACTTCTTTAGGCACGTCGACCGTGGGATCAAAGTTAGGCGTCCACCTATTGATATACAGGCCCTGAGACCCCATGAAATACGTGCCACTCCTGAAGATCAGATCTCGATCTTGCTTGGATATGAACTCAAAAATGAAGAATCCTCTTCCAATGGCATAACAGGTCACACGATTCTTCAGCTGGGGTCTCCAGTTACATTGGATCCAGTCGTCGGTGGTTTTTGTGTATGGCTAGAGCCCCATAAATTGTCCTATCATTCCTAGTGCTAGGGCAATTTTAATGGGTTGCTCTTTTGGCAAAGTAATTTCAGGAACTTCATCCAGTTTCTTTACAAATTTTGGGATAGGAAGAAAGGTTGGTTTCTTCTCAGCTTGCCCGATTAACTTCATGAAGGCCTCATTAGCCGAGATCGAAGTGGGGGAAGGCGGCTCCCCACCCCCAGACGCACTCATGGAGGCTCTGGGTCGCGCCCTGCACCAGGAGCCAGAGGTCGACGCAGAAGTCAAGGTCGACAGCGATCCAGTTGCATGCAAATTCCTTTTGTTTACATCGATCCGATCACCATGAGTGCAATGTTCAGGTCAACGCTGAGAAAAATCATAAAATTCGTGTTCAGTGATTGATCGCTGATCTTCTCCACGAGGTTTCCAGCCATATCGAGAAATTCAATCCTTGTTTCAAAATCAGAATTTCTCATCCTAAAACCTTGGGAATTATTATCCAAACAATTGCATTGTAATTTTGGAGATTCACAAAGTATGTGCAATTGAAGCAGTTAGTAAGGCTGAGGGTAAACTATGGAGGTTGGGTAGAAATTCATCAAAAAAATGAGCTACTTACCAGAAAGCCTAGCATTACCGGTAAATGATCTCTTAGGAGTGTGGGCATAAACTTCTACTATCTACTGGAATTCTGATCCATAATGATCTAATACAAATGCCTCCAAAGGATGGACCTAAAGAGTAAAATATCTTGGGGAGAAAACATATATCATACAAGAATACTTTAAATTTCTTGGTTGGAAATCTTGAAAAATGACAAGTAGGAACACTTGGTTGGGTAAATTTAGGAGAGCTATTGACATGAGAAATTGTATCAAGATATGCTAACCAGCATCCCATTGGCACAACCGCAATCACTAAAGAAGCATGCCAACTGTCACCAAACTTTTATCACAAAATAAGCATGTACTTTTAAATAAAAGGATAAGATGTGAGTTTGTCAAACAACTTGACTTCATCAACAGTTGTGTAATAACTAAAAGGTCGTTCCAATAGCTGGCTGATTAGCTGTCAATTTAGCCTAGGCCAGGTGGTGGAGAGTAGGAGTGTTATCCTCAATTCAAGTTTCTCACAACATTTTACTAATCAGAAAGATTGGTATATTGATTTTGTTGAGGACAAATCCAACTCTAATTCTATATTCGAGTGGTGGAGAAAATGCAGAGTTGAGAAGTGGGAAAGTTCAGATGAGAGGTAAGGGTTGTTATTTATGACTATGTCCCTGGTTCACAGAAAAAATTATTTTTTGTTAGTTGGATAATGAAGCATAGCCCACAGTTCAATGTTTTCCTTCAATAATAATCAAATTTTAATTGCTGACAAGAAGTGCAAGAAGATGATTTATAAGTGCCAAAGATCAGGGTTTGTTTCAATTGGTGGATGGTAAAAAAAAGTTGGCAGTTAGCAGATTCATTATGCTTTATCTGTTCATTTTCATGAAAGAGAGAAAGACACTTAAGGAGGGTGAATAGGAGGCAATGAATTAAAATGGTGCTTTCTCAAAGAAGAAAACACAAAACTTCAATATCTTGAAGCGCCAAGATGTTGAAAATTTGATATTTTGGAATAAGCTGCAAACGGGTTAAACGGGTTGTTTTTATTTAGGGAGTATAGGGTGGTAACCAAGCGTAACCAAGGATATACGCCAATCCAAGTAGCCAAGTGAGTAGCTATGGATCCAGAGCCTTACTAGTCAGCTATGGAAGTGGGGGAAAGGGTCCAAGGGCATTCCTACTAGAGGGAAATTTTTTTTTTTTGCAACCTCTCCCTCCTGGCCTGTAACCCTAAAACGAGAAGGCTTTGAAATATGTACGTCCTACCCCACAAAAAAAACATGGATTCTTTGGGTTTTATATAAGTTTTTACGCGGGTAATGAGCGCTCAGGATAACCCACTGAAATGAAAATTTACACAGTCTGAGTTTGAGTTTAGCTCCGCAAGAAACCATAACCTGCAGTGCTGAGAAGGCGGCATATGTATTGGACAAAGTTGAAGATACTTACTTGGGGGTTACTGCTAAGTTGGCTAGGAAGCCTTTAGGAAAGATTTCACAATTGTCTTGTGGGGATCATTTTCGACTATAAATTTGCAGTAACAAGACATAACCTTTGAATATGGGCTGAATCTATGGGTTGAAATACATTTTTGGGCATGTTTCAGTCTTAAAAGGTGATGAATAACAACATTAAACTAGCTTTGGTAAATTCTAGTCCAATTTTGATGGTTAAAGCTCCAATTTTGGGCATGAGCAGGGATGGTAAGAGAACTCAATTATCATTTACAAACTATTTGGAGGGGTTTTGAGTGCAATGTGTGCCCTAGAATAACAATATAAAAATTTGATATAGCCTTTTGCATTAGAAAAGGTGACAAAAGTATAAACAATAGTCATAAAATCCTTAAAAAATCCAGGTTTGATGTGTGTTAGGGATTCATGTATATGAAACGAACGCCCTATAGGGAGTGATTTACCTGTGTGACCATTCATGCCTTGTTTGGAGTATTGTTCAACTTGCGTGGGGCACTCATGGCAACTTTGGATAGGTTTGCATGGTAGATTGTGAAGCAATTGTTGTAGTAGCATTTGGATCCTTCAGTCAAGTTGAATCCTTGAATCATTACACAAGTGGAATCCAACAAAGCGTTTGCTCCATATATCTATGGAATTTAACTTAATAAAGGTGCACAATATGGAAGTTTATGAGAAGTTTTGGAGCTTGGGTCTCCTTTTGTTCAGTATATGTGACTTCAGGAAATAAAATTATAAAGATAACCAGCAGGTTTTCTAGTTCTTCTCGTAGAGATGAATATTTCAATTTGGAAATGTCCTATATGCTTGGAGGGGAGGTTGGATGAAATTAGTAAATAATTTTTTGTTGCTGTTTCAAAAGGCTTAGCTTTATAAGTCAATATAATGTACAAAGAGTAATCCTTTACATCATTGAATTTCCTCTTACCACCACAATGAGGAAGGCAATCATATCCAACTGGGCTGTAATAGTAGATGACACAATGTACTCTCCTAGAAAGGAA
This sequence comes from Pseudotsuga menziesii, assembly GCA_001517045.1. NCBI lineage: Eukaryota > Viridiplantae > Streptophyta > Pinopsida > Pinales > Pinaceae > Pseudotsuga > Pseudotsuga menziesii. The sequence continues at coordinate 12,787 of LPNX010907576.1, forward strand.
TTAAATCCAACTCCAGCTAGATTTTTATTATGGTGCAATGTATTTGATAACAACGTGGCTGTGTTAGATGGAAAACTACCTTATGAAAGCTAACATACATTAGCTTTACTGACCCTGCAATGTTTTAAGGACAAAAACTAATTCTAGTTAGATTTTCATCATTGTGCATTGTGATTGATGACAATGTGGTTATGCTAGATGAAAAGCTACAATATAAAATGTAACACACATTAGATTTTACTCATCGTGCAATGATTTAAGGACGAAAGCTAACTCCAGCTTGATTTCCATCATAGTGCAATGTGATCAATGACGATGTGTTGTGTTAGATGGAAAACTACGTTATGAAAGCTAACACACATTATCTTTCACTCATTGTGCCATGTTGTTAGAAGGAAAGCTAACTCCAGCTATATTTGCATCATGGTGTAATGTATTTGATGACATTGTGGCTGTGTTAGATAGAAAACTACCTTACAAAAGCTAACACACATTAGTTATTACTCACCATGCAACGTTTTAAGAACAAAAGCTAACTCTAGCTAGATTTCCAAAATGGTGCATTTTGATTAATGACAGTGTGGTTGTGTTATATAGAAAACTACATTATGAAAGTTAACACACATTAGATTTCACTCACCGTATAAAGATTTAATGTTGAAAGCTAACTCCAACTAGATTTCCGTCATGGTGTAATGTATTTGATAACAATGTGGCTGTGTTAGATGAAAAAGTACCTTATGAAAGCTAACATACGTTAGTTTTATTAACCATGCAATGTTTGAAGAATGAAAATTAAATCTAGTTAGATTTCCATCATAGTGCATTGTGATTAATGATAATGTGGTTGTGCTGGATGAAAAACTACATTATGAAAGCTAACACATTAGATTTCACTCACTGTGCAATGATTTAAGGATGAAAGCTAACTCCAGCTAGATTTCCATTACAGTGCAATGTGATCAATGACAATATGTTGTGTTATATGGAAAACTACCTTATGAAAGCTAACACACATTATCTTTCACTCACCATGCCATGTTAGAAGGAAAACTAACTCCAGCTAGATTTGCATCATGGTGTAATGTATTTGATGACAATGTAGCTGTGTTAGATAGAAAACTACTTTACAAAAGCTAACACACATTATCTTTCACTCACCATGCCATGTTAGAAGGAAAACTAACTCCAGCTAGATTTGCATCATGGTGTAATGTATTTGATGACAATGTAGCTGTGTTAGATAGAAAACTACTTTACAAAAGCTAACACACATTAGCTATTACTCACCGTGCAACGTTTTAAGAACGAAAACTAACTCTAGCTAGATTTCCAAAATGTCGCATTTTGATTGATGACAATGTGGTTGTGCTAAATGAAAAAATACATTTTGAAAGGTAACATATATTAGATTTCACTCATTGTGCAACGATTTAAGGTTGAAAGATAACTCCAGCAATATTTCCATCACGGTGTAATGAGACAATGTGGCAGTGTTAGATTAAAAACTACCTTATGGAAGCTAACAAACATTAGCATTTACTTACTGTACAATGTTTTAAGAACGAAAGCTAACCCCAGCTAGATTTTTATCATGGTGCATTGTGATTTATGACAATGTGAGTTTGTTAGATAGAAAACTACACTATGAAAGCTTACACACATTAGATTTCACTCACCGTGCAACGATTTAAGGATGAAAGCTAACTTCAACTAGATTTCCAACACAACGCAATGTGATTGATGACAATGGGGTTGTATTACATGGAAAACTACCATATGAAAGCTAATACACATTAGCTATAACTCATCGTGCCATGTTAAAAAAAAAATCTAATTCCAGTTAGATTTTCATCATGGTGTAATGAGCTAACACACATAAGCTTTCCCTTATAGTGCCATGTTGTTAGAAGGAAAACTAGCTCTAGCTAGATTTTCATCATGGTGTAATGTATTTGATGACAATATCACTGTGTTAGATGGAAAACTACTTTATGAAGGCTAACAGACATTAACTTTACTCACCGTGCAATGTTTTAAGAATGAAAGCTGACTTTAGCTAGATGTTCATCTTGATGCATTGTGATTGATGACGATGTGATTGTGCTAAACGAAAAACTACATTATGAATGCTAACAGACATTAGATTTCTCTCACTGTGTAATGATTTAAGGACGAAAGTTAACTCCAGTCAGATTTCCAACACAGTGCAATGTGTTTGATGACAATGTGGTTGTGTTACATGGAAAACTACCTTATGAAAGATAACACATATTGGCTTTCACTCATCGTGCCATGTTAAAAGAAAAGCTAACTCCAGCTAGATTTCCATCATGGTGTAATGTATTTGATGATAATGTGATTGTGTTAGATGAAAAACTACTTAATGCAAGTTAACATACATTTGCTTTACTCACCGTGCAATGTTTTAAAAATGAAAGCTAACTTTAGCTACATTTTAATCATGGTGCATTATGATTGATGACAATGTGATTGTGCTAGATGAAAAACTACATTATGAAAGCTAACACAGATTGCGTTTCACTCATCGTGCAATGATTTAAGGACGAAAGGTAACTCCAGCTATAATTCTATCACGGAGCAATGAGATCGATGATGATGTGGTTGTGTTAGATGAAAAACTACCTTATGGAAGCTGACACACATTAGCTTTCACTCATCGTGCCATGTTGTTAGAAAGAAAGCTAATTCCAGGTAGATTTGCATCATGATGTAATGTATTTGATGACAATGTGGTTGTGTTAGATGAAAAACTACCTTACGAAAGTTAACGCACATTAGCTATTACTCACCGTGCAATGTTTTAAGAACAAAAGCTAGCTCTAGCGAGATTTTCAACATAGTGCATTTTGATTGATCACAATTTGGCTGTGTTAAATGGAAAACTACATTATAAAAGCGAACACACATTATATTTCACTCACCATGCAACAATTTAAGGTCGAAAGCTAACTCCAGCTAGATTTCCATCATGGTGCAATGTGACAATGTGATTGTGTTAGATAGAAAACTAATCCGACTATGTTGTTAGGAGCAAAACTAACTTCAACTAGATTTTCATCATGGTGTAATGTATTTGATGACAATGTGGTTGTGCTAGATGGAAAAGTAACTTATGAAAGCTAACAACAACTAGATTTCTATCATGGTGCATTGTGATTGATGACAACCTGGTTGTGTTAGATGAAAACTACATTATGAAAGCTAACATATTAGATTTCAATCATCGCACAATGATTTAAGGACTAAAGCTAACTTCAGCTAGATTTTCATCATGGTGTTATGTATTTGATGACAATGTGACTCTTTTAGATATAAAACTAACTTATGAATTCTAACATACATTAACTTTCACTCATCGTGCAATGTTTTAAAAACAAAAACTAACACTAACTAGATTTCCATCTTGGTGCAATGAGCTAACGCACATTAGGCTTTCATCCATCATACAATGCTTTAAGAATGAAAGCTAACACATTGTTAAAAGGAAAGCTAATTATAGCTAGATTTTCATCATCATGTTATGTATTTGATGACAATGTGATTGTTTTAGATAGAAAGCTACATTTCGAAAACTAACACACATTAACTTTCACTCAACCGTGCAATGTTTTAAGAACAAAAGCTAACTCCAGCTAGCTTTCCATCAGGGTGCAATGAACTAACACACATTTGTTTTCACTCATAATGCCATGTTGTTAGCAGGAAAGCTAACTCCAGCTAGATTTTTATCATGATGTAATGTATTTGAGGACAATATGACCGTGTTAGATGGAAAACTAATTTATGACAGCTAACACACATTATCTTTTACTCATCGTGCAATGTCTTAAGAACAAAAGCTAACTCCAACTAGATTTCCATCATGGTGAATTGTGATTGATAACAATGTGGTTGTGCCAGATAAAAAACTACATTATGAAAGCTAACACACATTAGATTTCACTCACCATGCAATGAGTTAAGGACGAAAGCTAATTCCAACTAGATATCCATTGTGGTACAATGTGATTGATGACAATGTGGTTGTGGTAAATGGAAAACTATCTTATGAAAGCTAACACATATTAGCTTTCTCTCATCATGACATATTGTTAAAATAAAAGATAACTCCAGTTATATTTCCATCATGGTGTGATATATTTGATGACAATGTGGTTGTCTTAGATTTAAAACTGCATTATGAAAAACTAACATACATTACCTTTTACTCACGGTGCAATGTTTTAAGAATGAAAGTTAACTGTAACTAGATTTTCATCATGGTGCTATGTAATTGATGGCAATATGGTTGTGTCAGATGAAAAACTAATTGATGACAATGTGGTTGTGTCAGATGAAAAACTACCTTATGAAAAGTAACACACTTTAGCTTTCACTAACCATGCAATGTTTTAAGAACGAAAACTAACTTCATCTAGATTTACATCGTAGTGCAATGTGATTGATGACAATGTAGTTGTGTTAGATGGAAAACTTCTTTATGAAAGCAATCGCATGTTAGGTTTCATTTACCATGCCATGTTGTTAGAAGGAAGCTAACTCCATTATATTTTCATTATGGTGTAATGTATTTGATAACAATGAGGTTGTGTTAGATAGAAAACTACCATATTAAAACTAGCACAAATTAGCTTTTAGTCACCATGCAATGTTTTATGAATGAAAGCTAACTACAGTTAGATTTTCATCATGGTGTAATGTGATTGATGACAGTGTGATTTTGTTAAATAAAAAACTACATTATGAAGACTAACACAACTAGATTTTCATCATGGTGTAATGTGATTGATGACAATGTGATTTTGTTAGATGAATAACTACAATATGAAAACTAACACAGCTAGATTTCCATCATGGTGTAATGTGATTGATGACAATGTGATATTGTTAGATGAAAAACTACATTATTAAAACTAGCACACATTAACTTTCATTCAACGTGCAACATTTTAAGAACGAAAGCTAACTCTAGCTAGATTTCCAGCACATTCATACACATACATCAATAATAGAAGTTCCATGTCCAAAGTCAAATAGGAATTTGGTGGTTTTATTGGAGTTGATATCTATCATTTTCTAATAATTCTTAGATCTCTTATTGTTATCTCTTCATATATATTTTGTGTAATTTATATGTAAATTCATTTTTGCAAGCATGCACAAGATGTAGGGGAACAATGTTTCGTGGCATACAAAAGGGCTGCCCTATTGTTTTGAATTATTGCTATATTACTTTTTTGAACATACACTTCATATGGCTTAACCTTAATTTCAAACTACAATTCAAATGTGTTACAGAAATTGGGAGGAGTTACAATGGAAAATATAATTTTGACAAGAGGAGACTATGTTGACCTCCTAATTAATGGTCAAGTTGTTGGACTAGGAAAGGTTGAATCTACAGAGACTACAACTCATTATGGTGGACAAAGGTTTAATGTAGGATATGTTATGGTTTTGATAATTGATGTCATTGAACCACATTTGATTGTGGAAGATGTTGATGAATGGGACATACATCCATGGAAGATCATATATTTGAGGCATAACAAAGGTAAATTAAAATCTTGAAGCACATGTTAAGTGTTTTTGATAGTACATTGCTTGTTTTTTTGGAGCAAATACTAAGTTTGTTTAATTTGCTGTGTAGGTGCAAATGTCTCTTCTGCATTTTCTATTGGAGACAAGGTAGATCTTTTGCAATGTGGATTGAAGGTGGGTGAAGGCTCCATATTCAATACAAAGATTGGTCATAAGGTGCATGGCAGAATGGTAAAAAAGGGATCCATAGTGGTTAACATTGAGAAAGTGTTAAAACATGATGCTCTTTTGCCACATCCAACAGGATTTGAGAATACACTAGGGGGTGCATTGGGATCTTATGATATTTGGCCAGAATCAGATTTGGAACCTCATTGTCAAGATCATCCAGTAAATACTCCCCAAGATAGGATTACATTGACATTTGAAAAGGTTTCTCTTACACATGAATGCACAGGAACAAGCATGCGCATTGCCAAAGGGATCATAGTTAATATCTGTGAGGATGACATGGTTGAGGGTGAAATGTTAGGTGAAAAGGAATTCGGTGTTTTTGTGGAAGACATAGATAGAAATTGTGAAAGATGTAGGATTGGGGACAAGTCTATACATTGTTTGGTTAAATGGCCAATAAATAAGTTGGTGGAAAATGAAGGTGAGATTTTAAGGGTGAATGAAAATTTCAAGGAGGCACCCAAGGAAATGGCGGTATGGGATCTTATA
>LPNX010907576.1:21659-71408 GCA_001517045.1 Pseudotsuga menziesii
CGTCAAATACATTGCATCATAAAGACAATTTAATCCATGTGAGATTTAATGCTGATCAAAATGCACTGCATGTAATATAAGTATTATGGATGGAGAATTTGATAATGTGACGGATGAACTGGTATATGTTGGATCCAGGTGCAACAAGCTAAATCCAAGATTCAATCCTATGATTGAATTTGAGAAAGTAAATGTGTTGGTAGTTAGATCATGAACTAAGGATGAAGGAGAGACGATTTGGATGGTAAAAACCACTTCATATATCTTCCAGAATGATGAAAGTGAGACTCTTCATGTAAAGGTTGATTGATAGAAGCCTAGTTCAGGGAAATACAAAGGAAAATTTGAGAACAATATTGGGTACCAAACCTTGATGACACATGACTTGGATCTATTCCAGTTAATAACATGGTTTTTGCATGGATGCAAAAGAAAGAAGATTGCAGGAAGACCACAATAAATAAATGTGGTGTACAAGTTGTAATTGATTTGCTTAACTAAATATAAGGAGATTATGTGGAGATGATTCATGAATGTAATTTTCTCTTTGAACTAGTTATTAATATAGAAGGAACACTTTTAAATGTTTGTTGTATATCAAATATTCTCTTCAAGCCTTTTTTTTGAGGAATTTTATATTATTTACTAATATGAAAATTTTGGTCCAACTTCTATGTTAATTCATGTGATGGTACTTTATGTGAATTAGATAACACCATTCAATTTTTAACTTTTCAATTTGTTTTTTACATAAACTCAACATGTTACTATATCAAATGTGCATAATCATATTCAATAATGAACTTTAAAACATCTTGTAGACTTCCTCTCTGAATAAAACATCCTTTTGCTTTGTCACAGAGGATTAGAAATGTGTAATCCAGGTGTTAACACAGTCCCTCTCACCTCATGTTGTAAAGGGTGCTAGCTCAATGGAAGAGCACCTGCATTCCAAGCAGGACGATGGTGGTTCGATTCCTCCGTGCTCTAACATAATTAAGACATGATTTAAATCTTATTGATAATATAAATATAAATATTGTAAGATATCTATACTTTCAATAAAAATATGCTCTTTTCAATTAAACACATTGTTCAAATACTTCATAAATAAATAATGAACACTTGCAATAATTAGTTAAGTTGGTTTTCCCCCTTTCCTCTTGTATATTAAAAAAATCAAACTCTACTGCACTAATGCTATTCTAGTTCATAATTAATTTTTATTGTTAAAATAAATAATATTAATAAATAAGGGAGGCTTTACTAACATCAATATCATTAAATAAATTTATAGGTAAGAAATTTCTCACGTTAATCTATAATTCATAAAATAAACATTCATCAACTTAGTTTTTAATACACTACCACTACCACTACCAACAACAATAATAATAAGTTATGCTGCTATTTGAATTCATAATTTATTTTAATAATTACAAGGTTAAAACTTAGACTTTAAAGTCATAAAATATTTTCCTGTATTGATTATAAGTGGTGCGGACTTCCAAAAATAAAACAACATACTCAACGAAGACACAAATAATTACTACGACAATATTTCTAATTGTTGTAGTAACAAATACAATGTTGGTATTATGTCATAAAATAATTTAATCAACTTAATATTAAATACAAACTATAAATAATATTACTAGACATTATGTAAGGATTCAAAGTCTATGACTTTCCTCATCTTGAAAGAACTCAATCTAGCGGAAGTTCTAAATTCTAGATCCATTAAATAATTACAAATTTAATTTAATACGGTATTTCAAATTTAAATAAATTTCATTGGCTAACACATGATGACATGGAATTTGAATAAAATTTAAAAGGCCCATTTTGAGTTGAAATTTCCTCTAATGTCCATATATAGCGAAGGATGTTTCCACATCCGAATTTATGAACAAGGAAAAGGATATCTTTCAAGATAAGCAACTAGAATTGATTTATGCTCAATCTAGGATTCTATATGAGATAATTCTGAATTCACCTCGATCCAATTTCAATCCTAAGTTCAAACATGGTCCACATGATGATGGCATTGTTGCCTCTGCAAGTGCTAAACCTGTAGACTCAGTTACAAATCAAAGGAATAAGTTGTCTATTAACCAACCTGTTGTTGAGCCTAGAAATTGCCCATTTTTAACCATCTTCAATCACCTTTTCTTCCCCTGTCTTACATCATTTAGCATGCTAATCAGACTTGTTGTCCTCACTTTCATCCCCAAACTACCAAGGTATGACTAATCATTGCTTTATCTTATTAATACTTATGATTGTGATAATTAAAGCTGTGTATCTCTCAATTGTGCTAACATGTTATGATTTATGAAGGTAGTTTGAGATAAGTGGACTGCAGGTGGATGGGGGCTGAACAAATATCAAAGGAAGGGATATTCGCTGCTTAAAAGGACCCTCAGCCCCCGATCATCAATGAAGGCACGTGGTTTTAATGTAATATCCTAGAACGAGCTGTGACAGTGCAGCTGTAAGAAAACGCGCTACATTGCTGCTCGAATATAATTGTGATATGAAGAGATCGCTACTCCTGGGAAAGTTAACAACCTTCTCAAATTTTCCATGTCATTATCATGCCATGTTGTGTAACAGCTAGTATTATTTAGGGCGCCTGAAGATAAGAGATCTTCATGGATGCCCTTTAATAGGATCGAAGGTTATGATCTGCATGTATAAATATGGGGAGTTGTTTCGACCCAAGGGGTGGGGGAAAACAGATAATTCATTCATTGTATTAGCAATGGAAGCAACTTGTGTAATCTTTCATTCTTTAATATAAGGAGTTAGCTCTGATTTAAGAGAGTTGCACGTTGTTCATCTAGCATCTCTATGTGAAGGCTGGGCCCGCCTTCCACAGAGATTGTTGAGTTAATTTAGGACTTTTTCAATTCAGTATTGTGTGATGTTTTGTTCATCCTATTTCCTTTGTACACAGCTGTGGTAGTGTTCATTTACAGTGTAATCGTGATTGCATTTTCTTAAGATTGGTAAGTGGTACAGAGTGACAGTCGACTGGGTAGGGAACTTCCTTTATTCAAATTGAGTGGTAGTTGTATGCAGCTTGGTTCATCTTGTAGTTTCAAGTTATTATCCTACGAATCCTTGCAATTTATCTTTCCTGTTATGATTGTTGATTTTCATTCCTGCAAGTCAATTCCTTAGAATAGCTGAACTTAATCCTTTGCAATTGAATTCCTAGATTAATATTTGATTTATGTTTATGGCTTTCAAGAGTAATCAGATTGAATAGGCAGTTTTCTTGTTCTGGGTTATGAATAGGATTTCCTTTTTATCTGCAATTGTTGTTTGCATCTTAGATCATTTTCCTGAATTACAGGTAATTGAATTTGCAGTATTTAGAAGATGAATAGGATTACACAGATTCTTGGGATGAACATAGTTGTTAGAGGATAAGAGTGTTCAATTACATTGATTTGGTGTTTAACGCATATACTGTGCATTTATTCTTTGAAATAAAAGACTTTCTCGGGTTGACAATAAATCTCGTATGCTCTGTGTGTTGGTAACAATTTATCTGCATATTGGGTGCTCGACATTTTGGCGCCGTTGCCAGGGAAGGATAAAATTAAACACTATCATTAGTTGCATCTGGTAATTATTTCTAGCCAGTCTTTTCTATTCTTTTTGGTGAAATGATTTGGGTTGCATGAATACGAGGAGGGTAAAACGCGATCAACTCCCAACTCCCCAAACCCCACAAGATACTAACAGCGCAGGTGGCTTGGGTCGCGGTCGAGGAACACCATTGGGCAGAAGGACATTTATCGACGATCTTATTGACAGAACTGATTCATCTACCAGGGCTCACCAGCAAGAAACTCCTATCAGAAGAAACCCTGCCGATCCCGGGGCACTAGCATCAGGGTCCACGGTGGAGAATACACGAGCAGCCGCAACTTCCTCGAATATACCTGCAGAGAAGGACACAGCTGTTACAACTAGACCTATTGGTAGAGGTCCAACATACCACATTTTCAGGAAGGTTGTAACTGAAGAAGAGTGGACGCAGTTTCACCAGAAGACTACTGATCAGTGGAGGAACAAGGGAAAGAATGAGGAACAGGAGAAGGACAAAGAGAAGAACGAGGAAAAGAATGTGGGAACGAATGAAAAGGAGGAAACAAAGGAGGAGAAAATAGTAGAGGAGATGAGTAATAGACACGACTCTGAAGAGGAAGAGGTAATGGGGGAAAACTATCATCATGACAATCACTCCCTGCCTGAAGGAACGATGGCTACACTACAATTCCCAATTCAACAGCCAGCAGGGGCAGCCCCTATGAAGAATATCTCACCATCGGTGCTGCCTCACTTCCATGGAAAGGCGGCAGAAGATCCTAACGAACTCCTTTTTGAATTTGATATTCTCTGTTGCAGCTATGATTATGTCACCGACGCGCAAAAGCTGAAACTTTTCCTTGCCACCCTGAAGGACAATGCATTACGCTGGTTCATGAGCCTTGGGGGAGGAACTGTTGCTAATTGGGATAAAATGAAACAGGTGTTCCGAGAAAAATATCATGAATATTGCAACACCAAGGATAAAAGAGAAGAATTATTCAAAATGGTGCAGAAGGAGGATGAAAGTCTGGAGGATTTTGTGGAAAGGCTACTGTACAATGTGCAGAGAGCTGGGTAGACGAACATGGGGCTGGATGTGCTCAAGATAATCTTTCTTCGTGGGATCAGGGATGATTGCTTAGATATGTTAAATCTTCTAGGAAAGGGAGATATATCCAAAGAACCTTTTGGAAATATTGTGGAACTATGTAAGAGATACTCCAGGGGCTCTTACAGGAACAATAAGCGGGACAAACAGGATAAGCTAGAATGTGATGTCTTTGACAGAAATTAGAAGTCATCCAATGGATGAGCCACCCGTGTAGAGATAGGTAATCTCCTTGAAAATTTCAAGATAGAGATGATGAGTTCCATCTCCTCAGAGATCGATGTCCTGAAGGCAAAACAAAAACAGGCAGTAGAGGATCTCACACTAGGAGTGTTCTGCCCACGATGTAGAAAGAATAATCTGCTGAGAGAATGACCGCTTGATAAAGTAGAAGTATGTCAGCTGAACCACGACATGAAAGAATGTCACTCACTTCCTCAAGTGAAGGCTGTTCTGTAGGCATCAACTCCAGAAGTGGAATCGGCCTATTTCATTGCACAGAAGAAACCTTGGCAGCCTCGAAATCAAGGTACGACTCTAGACTCGTTTCCATTTTTGAATAATATGGGCAACTGGAATAATAACATGCAAAATGTGAATACACAATTCCCTTCAAATTATGCTCAGTTGAATTCCTCCCAACCTGCAATGCAAAATTTTAACTCATGGAGTCCTTGGACACAGCCACCACACCAACCTACATTGTGGTCTCCTGGATGGAGGAATTTCCATCCTGGGAACCAGTTTCCTCAACCACCTCCACCTCAACAATCACCATATTCTCCTCAATACTTTCAATTCCCTCAATATCTGCAATACCCACCTCAGCAGTCGCAGCTGCATTTGTAGAATAATTCTGTCCCTAATATACCGATACGACCTCAGCTGCCTGCCCAACCTAATCCTAACCCGAATAATAAAACAGTCCATCAATTGGAGACTGTCAATATGACGGCCTACTCTCTTTCCCCTGTACCTTGTAATGATATTCGTTTACGATCTGGGAAAATAGTAGAACCCGTAATTATAGAAGATGCTCCACCTTCTGTGCATAAGGAAGAAAGGAGTTCACAGCATCCATCTGATACAGTTCCTATCATTGAAGATGCTGAGCATGGAACGGCTGAAACATCAAACGATGAATCTGATAATACGCAGCCTACCCAGCTGATAAGACAACCACCATATCCTGAGAGATTAATGCTACCAAGAATAGGGGGACAACCTCAGTTTAAACTCCTAGGAGAGTTAAGAAACCTTTATGTCAAAATCCCCCTTCTTCAAGCCCTTCAAGATGTGCCTATTTATGCTAGAACCGTTTGGGACCTGTGCACTAAGAAACCAGGAAGGAAACCTAGAGATCCTCCCACTGTTCACATCATAGGGAATTTATCTGCCTTGATAACAGGAAAGATCCCTGTGACAAAGTATGACGACCCTGGCAATCCTACTGTCACTGTACAGGTAGGACAGACACATATACCCAACGTGCTAGTAGATTTAGGGGCAACGATAAATGTCATAACAATGGAGACTGTAAAGAATCTTGGGCTCACTAATGTTAGGCCGACCCCTACTATTTTAGAATTGGCGGACAGATCCACCATTAGACCTGAAGGAATTTTGGACGACCTTGTCATCTCAGTAGATTCATGGGAGTACCCTGCTGACTTTTTGGTATTACAACCAAAATCGTAGTTGGGGGGATACCCATTGATCCTGGGGAGGCCTTGGTTGGCCACAGCTGATGCTTACATCAGCTGTCGATCAGGGTCCATGACTATATCTGATGGTACGGGGACTAAAAGCCTCACCCTGTATCCTCCAGCTCAGCCAAGTTTAGAGGCTGAAACCTCCCTTTGGATAGAGTAGGAGGAGGAGGAGGAGGATGTTCAACCACTATTAACTCTAGGGAAGGCCTTAAAATTTAAAAACAAAACAAAAGATGATACTATTAGTAATTTTATTAGTGAACCCGCTTCAGTGGATAGAGAGGTCTATCAAATCCTGAATATTACCCTGGGAAAGGAAGAACAAGAAAATCTTACGGAAGAAACACTAGTTGGTGACACAAACATAATCCCAGTTTTAGAAAACTCAAAAAGCATTCCTATTGAGGTAGAGCCTGGAAGAACTTTGAATATCAATCCTAGTCTCTCCTTAGAAGAACAGAAGTGCCTGATCAGCTTCTTGAAAGAACACAAGGGGGCGTTTTCCTGGGAGTACACAGACATGAGGGGTATTCCCTCTAATCTATGCACCCATCACATTTATATTAAAAGTGACTCCCAGCCTGTGTGTCAACCCCAATGACACATAAACCCCAACCTGAGGGATATAGTGAAGGAAGAAATCCAGAAAGTCTTGGAAGCAGGATTTATATATCCTATTTCGGATAGTGAGTGGGTTTCCCCACTCGTAATTGTGCCCAAGAAAAATGGTAAATGGAGGGTCTGTGTTGACTATAGGGAACTGAACAAAGCTACCCAAAAGAATCATTTCCCTCTACCCTTTATTGACCAAGTACTTGATACCCTATCAGGGAATAAGTTTTTCTCCTTCTTAGATGGGTTCAATGGGTACAACCAAATTCAGATTGCTCCTGAGGATCAGGATAAGACCACCTTCACTTGTCCCTGGGGAACGTTTGCCTACAGAGTGCTGCCCTTTGGTCTATGTAACGCACCGGCAATGTTTCAAAGAGCTGTAATTGGCATATTCTCTAAATTAGTCAATGATAGTATGGAAATATTTATGGACAATTTTACTCCCTATGGTAGGGATTTTGAGGAAGCACTGGAAAATTTAAAGAAGGTTTTGACTTGTTGTGAACAGACTCAGCTCTCATTAAGCACCGAAAAGTGCCATATGATGATGAGTGAGGGGGTGGTATTAGGGCATTTCATCTCTGCCAATGGCATTCAGGTAGATCCTTCAAAAATCAGGGTGATAAAAAATATACCTACCCCTGCAACTCAGAAAGAGGTGCGAAGTTTTCTAGGACATGCGGGATATTATCGAAGATTTATAGAAAACTTCTCCAAACTGGCTTCTCTTTTGTTCTCTCTGTTAATGAAAGATGCGCAGTTTGTGTGGAGTGAAGCATGCCAGACAACTTTTGATAAGCTTAAAGAAAAATTTTCCACAGCTCCTATTTTAAGGGGACCTAATTGGACCCTACCCTTCCATATTTCCTCAGATGCCTCTGATACCGCCATTGGAGCAATATTAGGACAGCAGGATGGTCAAGTACCTTATGCCATCTATTATGTTAGTAAAAAATTAGCCCCTGCTGAACTTAATTACACTGTTACTGAGAAAGAATTCCTAGCTATTGTTTACTCTATTAATAAATTTTGACATTACATTACTGGGTATCCCACATTTGTGCACACTGACCACTCTGCCATTAAATACTTGATGAACAAACCTGTCACCAATGCCAGAGTGACCAGGTGGCTTTTGTTATTACAAGAATTTGATATTACTATTATAGATAAACCTGGAAAAGAAAATGTCGTTGCTGATTTCTTATCCCGTCTTACTAACAGTGATGATAGTTTGCCTGTTGAGGACTCTTTTCCAGATGAACATCTATTCGCACTTTTAGCTCACTCTCCCTAGTATGCAGATGTCGCTAATTATTTGGTTGCAGGAAAGCTCCCACCACATATGTCTAAATGAGAAAAAAGAAAAATCATTCAGCAGAGTGCTAGGTATTGTTGGCTAAATGGTCATCTCTTCTACACAGGACCGGATCTTGAGATTAGGAGATGTGTAAGAGAAGATGAGATCTTTCCCATACTGAAAGCTTGTCATGATGAGCCTTGCGGAGGACACTTTGCAGACAAAAGAACAGGGCACAAGGTGCTGCGGATGGGCTACTACTGGCCGAATCTGTTTAGGGATGCTAAAAGGTATGTTCAATCCTATGACAACTGCCAAAGGATGGGCCAGCCTAATAAAACAGATCAGATGCCTCTACAACCTCAAGTAGTAGTTGAACCATTTGATAGATGGGCACTGGATTTTGTTGGCCCTATCAATCCTCCTTCAAGACAGAAAGTTTACATTCTGGTTTGTACTGATTATATGACCAAATGGGTGGAGGCTGTAGCTTTGGCTAAGGCTAACGACCAGGCGGTGATGGATTTTCTGTACAGTGAAATTTTTACCCGCTTTGGGGTACCGAAGGAAGTGGTTACTGATGGGGGCCGCAATTCATGTCACACCAATTTGAATCCTTGCTTCGGAAGTATCATGTGCAGCATAGGGTGGCTTCACCTTACCACCCCCAAGCTAATGGTCAGGTGGAGAGTACTAATAAGGTCATTGAAGCCATCCTTACTAAAATAGTTAAGAGCCATCAAAAGGATTGGGCTGACAGGCTTCCGGAAGCACTATGGGAATATCGTACGACTTGGCGCGGCACCACAGGTTTCTCTCCCTATGATTTAGTGTATGGGAACAGTGCTATCTTTTCGATTGAGTTTGAGATCAAAACCCTGAAGACAGCCACCGAATTGAATCTGGATGTAACATAGGCCCAGAAGAGAAGATTGAATCAATTAAATGAATTAGACGAGAAACGGTTAGTTGCAGTGGATCAGACTGCGTTGCTTCAGTAACAGAGATCCAATTGGCATGACCAATTTATTAAAAAGAAAATATTCTGTGAAGGAGACTGGGCATTGCTATATGAATCCAGGTTCAAAAAGGATTTTAAAGGTAAATTACGTACAAGGTGGCTGGGTCCTTATTTGGTCGACAGGGTATTTGACAACGACACTGTCCGTCTGGTGACCATTGATGAAAACCGCATACCATTATTTTCTAATGGCCACAGGCTGCGACTGTATCGTAAGCCTATTTCGAGAGATGCATTCATTTCACAAATTGCTGTCGATCCAGATTATCAGCTGATATCAGGGCAGGAACTTCTCTCTGCCTTTGCCAATCCTTAGACTGTAAATCGTGTTTGAATCACTGTACAGAAATAATGTTTTTTTTCTCTGCTGCATTTTATATTGTGTTTTTTTTCCCTTTTGCATTTGATCTTTTAGTTGTCGTTATTTTTCAAAAATTTGCAGGGAAGCGCTAGGGGAATGACCAGATTGGGCCTATTGAGCGGAGTTGTTTTCTTATGCCTTCCTGTGCTGCATTTCCTTTTCCTTTAAAATAAATTTCCCGGAGGCTGTGACATATTTCCCGATGGCTGCAACATATTTCCTGGCGGTCGTGAACCATTTTTCGTCGGCTGCAACATATTTCCCGATGACCGTCAAGCCCTTTTTCTCGGCAGCCATAAATCATTTTCCGGCAGCTGCGACATATTTCCCGGCAGCCACAAACTTTTCTCGACGGCTGCAACATATTTCTCGGTGGCCGTGAACCATTTTTCGTCGGCTGCAACATATTTCCCGATGACCGTCAAGCCCTTTTTCCTCGCAGCCGTGATTTTTTGCCGATGACCGTCAAGCCCTATTTCCCGGTTGCCGTAAACTTTTCCTGGCAGCTGCAACACATTTCCCGGCGGCTGCAAACTTTTCCCGGTAGCTGCGACATATTTCCCAGCGGCCGCAAACTTTTCTCGGTGGCTGCAACATCTTTTTCGTTGGCCGCGACATCATCCCTGGTAGCTGCAATTCCGCTTCATTTGGCGGATGTTTTCATGCGTTAAAGGGCATTTTTTTGGAAACTTGCAGAGGTAACTCTAGTATTAACATAAAAATTGCTTCAACTTGCTAGATATGGCTCTAATTCATCCGACTTATGCCGGCGAACTGGGCCATATGATGACTGCTTTGTTCATAATTCCGACCCTGGCGATGAGATGGTTTGTATTTAACCGGCGGAAGAAATTATTGCATTATCCTCATCATTATGATCAATTTAATGACAACACAAGTTCGTCTTCGCAGCGTCAGCAATCGCACGTTCCACCATTCTCCGCAGGATATCTCACGCACAGTCTCACGAGGTATGGCTTTGATTTTCACGTGATTAAATATTGATATGATTTAGCGATGTCAGTCGTACCTTTAATCGTATCACCATTATATCCTAATTAAATCCTTCCCCCATGCGATGTAAAACTAATAACCGCCACCTTCCCCAATTTGGAATAAAAATTTTGAACGTTTTTCCGAGCTGAACTTTCCAAATTTGCCCATTTACTCAACATCTCCACTCAGCGATTCGTGCACCCTCTGCGCTGCAACCTCCATTCTTGGTTTCTGTAAGCTGCGAAGTAGCAATCTCAGTTTGCCGCCAGGATTATGGGGATTCCAGCTCGCCATGAACCTTTGGATACATAGGAACTTAGCAAACATTCCGCAGTTCTAGCCATCTTTCAAGCCGCCGGCTGGCTCAAGTTTTTTGAGCAACTGGATGGCTTTAACTAGGAAGCAGCCCTGCAATTTACCTTAAACCTCACAGATACTCACTCTGAGATGTGGGGGTTGCGCATAGAAGTCTCTGAAGCCATTATATCTGAGGTTACTGCTATCCCGCAGGTGGGAAAGGCATGGTTTGGACGACAAGTTCCCACAACGAGCGCATGGGAAGCATTTTTACGAGAGGGGGAGCAAGTTCAGTCATCCAGAAGAGGGATTGCACTACATTCATTGCCGCGGCCATGGGATCAGGTTGCTGTCTTCCTCAAAAAGTACATCACTTGTGAAGGTAGGTACCAAACTGTTTATAATTCCAACCTGCCTTTACTTTCTCATCTCCGCCATGGCATTTTATTGAACATTCCATACTATTTGATCCATGACTGGCGTCATATGGCGGCGTTTGTCCAAGCTGCTAAACACCCATTTTCCTCCCTGACCCACCATGGTCTCATCAAATTAATAATTTCAAGAACCCTTGCTCAGCATAATATAACTTGGGAACAATTCACAGCTTGAGCTTAGGAACTAGCTCCCTTGTTGGGTGTCCAGATAGAACAGGAACAGGTTCAACCATAGCAGGAGGACCGGAGTTCCTCCCATATATTTTGGGGGGGGATGAAACTATATCAGAAGAAGTGCAATCAGAGGCACAGGCAGATCAATTAGAGGAGGGTGTACATAAAAGCCTTGTGGAGAATGTAGACAACAGGACAGCTCTGCCAGCAGAAGGTGAAATTGGAGCAGCACCAAGTGCTGCAACAGTTGAACCTGAAGGTGACAGAGCTGGGGAAATTAAAGAAAATATCAAGCTAGTAACTATTGAATCCTCATCTGAGTGGGAAGGAGGAAATTTAATTGTGGAAGAACAGCCTGAGGAGCAAGAAAATATTCCTTCGACCTCGGCTGTGAAACCCGATATCCCAGCTCCACAAAAGAAAACACCACAAAAGGATAAAGAAAAGATCAATCTATGAACTTAACATAACCTCACCTATCAGAAGGAAAAGAACTAAAACAGTTGCAATGGCAGAGGTAGCCAGAAAAAGATGGGCAACCCTAGAAGCACAGGTTGAGTTCCCAATCCTTGTACCAAGGCCAATGGATGCTTCACAAAGGCTAGTCGAGGAAGAACCCAGCATTGAAGGACTTCTGGATGAGAACACACTATTAAAGGAGGAAGTCCAAGTACTTCAAAGGAAATTGGAGACATGGAAGGAAACCTGCAGAAAATTAGGTGAAAGAAAAATGTATACATTAGTGGAGGCTGCAGACCGGTTGGAGGGATCGAACTCTACCGAGCCTGGCAAGGAAGATGAGTGTGTGATCTGCCCCACTTGTGGGGAAATCTTCAAAGAGGCAGGCCATAAGATCATAATGCGCACCTGCACAGCACCATAGTCAGCACCCACAATAGAGGAAAATGCATAAAAAGAAGATGCTGCCACACAAGAACTAGCATCTTTAAACATCCTTGTTGAAGTTGCCACTAATTCTGTGGCAGAGGAGAAAAAGGATGAAATCATGCATGATGTCGGGGAAAAAGATTGCACTGTAACCCCAGAATGCTCCCAGGACATAGAGATTGTAGAAGCTGAGCCACAAGGGCAGGACATTGATGAACTTGAACAAGGGGCTGCAACACAAGAACCAGCAAACCTGAATATACTAGTCCAATCGACCGAGCAAGTGGGAGAAGAACCTGGGATGGAGGACACTCTGGAACTGAATGAAGAGATTTGCACTGTAACCCCAGAATGTTCCCATAATACAGAGCTCATAGAAGAAGAATTGCAACAACAGGAGGATGAAGAGGTAAGGAAGGATGTTGCTACACAAGAACCAACATCCTTGGAAGCTACAGCAAGGATTCCTGAATTGTAATTAGAAGATAACCCTGGAAGGAATATCATTTCCAATATACAGTGGAGTGAGGATGAACAGGTACAGACACAGTCCTCAGGTGACACCGAAATCCTTAAGGAGGAGCTGTACAATGAGGAATATATCCAATATCAGAGGTAGAAGGAGGAAGAAGACACTGTTACACAAGAACTAGTGTCTCAAAAAGTTATGAATGTAGCTGCTAAAGAGAATCCAGGGAATGTTGCTGCTACACAAGAATCAACAACTCTTGAACCAAATTCAGAAATGCAGGTTGACCAAGAGGAAGACACTGTTACACAAGAACCAGTGTCTCAAAAAGCCTTGAATGAAACTTTTGAAGAGAATCCAGGGGATGTTGCTGCTACACAAGAACTAGCAACTCTTGAACCAAATTCAGAAATACAGGTTGACCAAGAGGAAGACACTGTTACACAAGAACCAGTGTCTCAAAAATCCATGAATGCAGCTTTTGAAGAGAATCCAGGGGATGTTGCCGCTACACAAGAACCAACAACTCTTGAACCAAATTCAGAAATGCAGGTTGACCAAGAGGAAGACACTATCACACAAGAACCAGTGTTTCTAAAAGTTATGAATGTTGCTGCTGAAGAGAGTCTGAAGGATGTTGCTGTTACACAAGAACCAGCAACTCTCATAGTAAATTTGGATATGCTGGAGGACACTGCCCCACAAGAACCAATGCTTCTACCTCTTAAAGATTTCATTGATTTAAACTCAGAGCAAGAAGAGCATTATAAAAAGGAAATTTTGGATCTCACGACAGAAGCCTCCACCCTGAGGCTGGAAGTAACCAAATTGAAAACCCAGGTGGAAGAACTCCAGAAGGGCATGATTGATTTGAGTGAGCATAGAAGAATTATTAAAGCACTGGAAGAGAAGTGGGTCGAAGAACGCATGGGCCACAGAGTTCAGGAAGAAGAGCTGCAGAACAAGTTGAGAGAATTGAAAAAGTTTCAATCCATGTAGCAGGAGAAAGAACAGATGTACACACTCTCTCAAGAACTCATGGGCACCAGGAAACCCTCTTCCTCTTATCCAGTGTTCCTATTTGAGAAATTTGTCTGGTTTAAATTGAAGGCTGTACAGGAGGGGAGATCGTTTGAAATCACAACCTCAGCAAAGTTCTTGGAAACATTCTTTGGAAGAAACTTTGAGGAGCAGAACCTGCTATGTGAGTTATACCTGCATGAGATGGATTTCCCCCTGGACCGCCACTCAAAACCTGTTCCATTCACAGGGGATGTTCAGCTAAGAGCCTTTGCCTCTTTTGTGAGAAATCATGCTCAGTGGGAAAGGTCTTTTCAGACCTTTTCCCATAATGAAGGCCACACTAACTTATGGATTCGAAGTGAACCCCAGAATCTTGGCATTCTTTTGGCACGGTACAGAAGTTTTCTTTCAAGACCCCCCCAGGCACAGCATATCATGAGACTGCAAGAAGAAGTGATATCCACCTGCACTAATTACATTTCCAGACATCAGCAGGTAGCATTGGAGGGGAGTAAACATAGATGGCAGGCTGCCTCCTCTGCACTTAGAAGCCGAGATCCTTACTGTTTCAAAAATTTCAAACAGGCACTTTCCAAGGTCAAGGGCTATGTGGGAAGCATGAGGGAGTGTGGAGTTGATTGGTTGGGTTTGAAATTCAAATTCCCTCTCATTTGGTGGCCAGCAAAACCGTATAATATAGATTTTTCCTTGACTAGGGCAGAGGAGCAGCGGTGCTGGAAGTATTGGGTTACTCATAGAGGATTTTTAAAGGAAGATGAGGTGCCTGCGTTTCCCTACAACTTCTCCTCCCTCCATGAACACAGCTCAGTACAGGACTCAGACTCCGAATGATGCAGGTTGTTGCATGAGGACATGCAATAGGATAGTTGGGGGGAGATGTTGAGCCTAGAACTTTCCCCTTTTTAACCATCTTCAATCACCTTTTCTTCCCCTGTCTTACATCATTTAACATGCTAATTAGACCTGTTGTCCTCACTTTCATCCCCAAACTACCAAGGTATGACTGATCATTGCTTTATCTTATTAATACTTATGATTGTGATAATTAAATCTATGTATCTCTCAATTGTGCTAACATGTTCTGATTTATGAAGGTAGTTTGAGATAAGTGGACTACAGGTGGATGGGGGCTGAACAAATATCAAAGGAAGGGATATTCGCTGCTTAAAAGGACCCTCATCCCCCGATCATCAATGAAGGCACATGGTTTTAATGTAATATCCTAGACTGAGCTGTGACAGTGCAGCTGTAAAAAAACACGCTACATTGCTGCTCGAATATAATTGTGATCTGAAGAGATCGCTACTCCTGGGAAAGTCAACAGCCTTCTCGCATTTTCCATGTCATTATCATGCCACGTTGTGTAACAGCTAGTACTATTTAGGGCACCTGAAGATCAGAGATCTTCATGGCTTCCCTTTAATAGGATCGAAGGTTATGATCTGCATGTATAAATATGGGGAGTTGTTTCGACCTAGGGGGTGGGGGAAAATAGAAAATTCATTCATTGTATTAGCAGTGGAAGCAACTTGTGTAATATTTCATTCTTTAATATAAGGAGTTAGCTCTGATTTAAGAGAGTTGCACGTTGTTCATCCAGCATCTCTGTGTGAAGGCTGGGCCCGCCTTCCACAGAGATTGCTGAGTTAATTTAGGACTTTTTTCAATTCAGTATTGTGTGATGTTTTGTTCATCCTATTTCCTTTGTACACAGCTGTGGTAGTGTTGATTTACAGTGTAATCGTGATTGCATTTTCTTAAGATTGGTAAGTGGTATAGAGTGACAGTCGACTGGGTAGGGAACTTCCTTTATGCAAATTGTGTGGTAGTTGTACGCAGCTTGGTTCATCCTGTAGTTTCAAGTTGTTATCCTATGAATCCTTGCAATTTATCTTTCCTGTTATGATTGTTGATTTTCATTCCTGCAAGTCAATTCCTTAGAATAGCTGAACTTAATCCTTTGCAATTGAATTCCTAGATTAATATTTGATTTATGTTTATGGCTTTCAAGAGTAATCAGATTGAATAGGTAGTTTTCTTGTTCTGGGTTATGAATAGGATTTCCTTTTTATATGCAATTGTTGTTTGCATCTTAGATCATTTTCCTGAATTACAGGTAATTGAATTTGCAGTATTTAGAAGATGAATAGGATTACACAGATTCTTGGGATGGACATAGTTGTTAGAGGATAAGAGTGTTCAATTACATTGATTTGGTGTTTAACGCATATACTGTGCATTTATCCTTTGAAATAAAAGACTTTCTCGGGTTGACAATAAATCTAGTATGCTCTGTGTGTTGGTAACAATTTATCTGCATATTGGGTGCTCGACACCTGTATCGGGACAAGCTACATCTTTGTCTCATCCAACTCAAACGACGGATGTACTTTCCATGCAATCATCGAACTAGAAGGGTAACCAACAACCCAGACAGAATAAGAAGAAAGGTAAAAACAACCGAAAGGGTGGGAATAGGAATGGAAATGCTAATGATGAAAAGAACACTAGTAATGATGGGGGGGACAAGAAGTCTAAACGTACGTTCAAGATCCATTGCAATATTTGCGGGGGAGATCACCTCACTCACTTGTTCCCTCATATGGACTATGCCTCAAAATTCATCGCATAGATCCCAACTGTGTTGACGGATCCTTTACCGCAAAACTAAAATATTAATTCGAGGACCATGGACCCTGTAAGTGCTTCTCTTGGGAGTCAAAACCCGTTGAACACCGTAAGTGGCCATGGTAGCAGCAACATGATGTCCCCCAAAAATGTTTTCACACAAGCTAAGGATTATGTTTCGTCGTAACCAGACCTAGGAAAAGAACCTGCTCCAGTTGAGAGCCCTTTGCATATTCATAAACCTAGTGACAAGCGTGAATCTCCACCTCGCATTTTGAATGGAATCTTAAAGCATTCGAGGCACAATCCTAATGCTCGAGCCGCCCATAACTATTCCATTGTTGAGGATTTGGGCCAGAATCTGTGTGTGATGTCTGATTTAGAAGTTCCTCATACTTTCCCTTCGTAAAGGAAAGCCTTATTTCTTGCTCTTGTTGTTGTTGATGGGAATCCTTCCACAACTATTAAATTCAAAGCTCATGGAGTCCAACCTTTCTTTCCTTACTATGTGTCTCTTCTGCAAAGTGGGATAAGTTTTTTGAAAGAGAAGAGGCATATGATTGAGGAGAGTCCTATTGCGACTGGAAAAATAAGCTACAAGAGAAGATCACAAGGGACTAAGCGACCCTACAACGATGAAGGAGACGACCAGGATACACTCGATCCCAAGGAAGCACCAACCTAAAGTAACAACATACCTACACCTTCGTGCACTATGCCATTGTTAGGAACAAACATGAGTTAAACACCAAACTTCCCGGTGTGTCATCAGCACATGAATAGTAGCATATTAGAAAAACATAGGAAGAAGGTCTAGGATGGTGGGTGATGAGGCTAAATTACTTCTATTTTATGGGAATGAGACTGAAGATCCTGAACAATACTGGTTCCTCTACGAAGTGGTATGGACTGTGATGCAAGTCCTCGATGAAGATATTAAGAAAGGTCAAATGGAGACAACTTTATGAGGTCACGCATTAGACTGGTACATGAAGTTCATGCAAGTTTTGACAGGGAACCCATAGAAGACTCTAGTTGAAATTAGAACTAGATTGATTGAATAATTTAGAAAACCCAAATTTGAGTCATAGTATATCAAAAAATTGAAAGAGATCAAGCAATATCCAAATGAATCAGTCTAGTATTTGGATCAGTGATTCAAGATGCTGATGGAAAAAGTTAGTTTTGGAATGAGCATTATACAACACAAAGAATGGTTCATCATTGTGCTAGTAACACATATCAGAATGTCATTGATGCAACAAAAGATTACAACACAAAGAGAAGCACTGGATATCGCAATGAAGCTGGAAGCTTCACCTATTTGCAAAACTGGAGTTGGCATGAATTAGATCCAATCGCAACTGGAAAACCTGACGATCCAATTACAAGATATCAAGAAGGGAAGGGAGCATCATGAGTAAGTATGGTGTACTCAATGTCACACAGAGGGACATCATAAGGATCGATACCTATATTTTTGAAATGATTTGTTATCGGTAGCTCAAAATACACTAAATAAAGGTGGCTTACCATGGTGTCGAATATGTCAAACTCATGGACATCGACATGATGAATGTGTGTATATCTAGAAGATGGTATCCAAGCATGTGAATTTGTATTGCACTTTTTGTCATTTTTTTGGTCATGAAGACAAGGATTGTCTGGCATATGATTTGATCCAAGATAGGACAATGAATATGTACTACATGAAGGGAGAAGACCACCAGTTGACAAAGAGTCTGCCATCGCAAGTGGTGCAGTCGAAACCACAGTTTGTTCAGCTGCAACCGTAGTTTGTACCACCACCATATTTTTCTCTACCATGACCACAATATAATCAGATGCATTTTGATCTGTAGCAGCCTCAGTATACTCAACCGCAGTATGTTCAACAACAGTTGAAACCCCCGCAACAACAACAGTTTAATCAACCGCGGTATCAACAGCAAGGAGGCTTTTGTGAAGGATTCATAGGAGGACAAAATAGAGGATTTGGTCGAGGATGAGGATGAGGTTGAGGACATGTGTAATGTTACAATTGTAGAGTATTGGGACACTATTAGGTACAATGCACCTACTGTACTGTTGCATATCAAACAGTTGAAGATTGTCCCAAGCTGATTACAAAATCGCAAGTGAAGATTGTTCTGCTACTGCATAATCAAAATCAGAACATGAATTAGAATGGGAACCAACTAATGAACCCACTAAGAAACCAGAACCAAGGTCAAACAATTGGGAATATCTCAGTGGAACCTAGGCCTCAACCTCTAGATGTTGGAGTCATTACTCACATAGGTGCAACAAGAGGAGATGATTGTCCGATCCCGCAAGTACGATTGGAAAATAGAAATAAGGTGCAGTTTCATGTTGAAACTAATAGGGACAGGTTCTTTGAAGAAAGGGATACCATAAGAAGAGTTCCAGGTAATTTGACTATTTATGAAATGTCACTTGTTTTTTATTCAACACTTGTAGAAGGAACATCATAGAATCATGGTAGGTTGCAAAACTTCTTTGAATGTTGTCTATCACTGGAAAAGATCCTGATGTGCTACCTAAGATCGCAAGTCTTTTCTATCAACCTGAGAAAGTTCGTCATGATTTGGCTATCAATTCACTATATAAGAAGAAGACTGGAAAAGAGATGAGGATGAATGTCCATATTGGCGACTACGATGTGGATTCAATTATTCTGGATCTAGGCTCAGATGTCAACATTTTGATGAAGTAGACATACGAAAATATGGGGAAACCATAGTTGGTTTGGTACCCTGTGCAAGTGTGACTGGCTAATCAGGCCAGGGTATTTCCAATTGGGAGAGTACCACACTTAATGGTTGAAGTTGAAGGAATGAGGACATATGGGAATTTTTATTTTATCAAAATTATTGAATAAGGAAGCTTGTCTCCCACACTGCTAGGGATTGGATGGGCTAATGATAGCTTGGAAGTGATTAAATTTAAGAAGTGATTCATGACTTTTGAAAACTGCGACATCCAAGTCATAGCTCCTATGGATCCAAGTGAAGGAAGAAGGTATGTCCAACCAGTCAAGGAAGAAGTTGTAGGAGGATGGGACCATGTTGTTGGACTCTTTCTCGTTCTTGTCTTGACCCAGGGTTCAACAAAAACACAATACCAATAAGACACCAAAATACATTGTCCCGACAGAGCAAGCTCAGTGGACAACGCTCGCGAGGTAGGCACAATCTCACATGAGATATCTTAATGTGTAACTGCCATAACCATGATTCCGTAGTTGGAAAGGGAATTAGAGTCCCTTGGCATGTGACCAAGGAACTCGACAGAGATAGTGGGATGGATTCTTTCACTCTGTGACATAGGTAAAACTATGTGCCACAACCGATGCACGACACAACCTTATCCTTAACCACTTAACAACTGGCGCAACCGTGCGATGTCGCTAACTCCTTACTTATAACGAACACCGTGTGAATTATATTGTGACTTAGTAGCTTAATCATGAAAACATACATAAAAATTTGACGATGCATTAACATTAATTCCTTCAATAACTTGTAATATTGCGACATACATTCAACAATAGATGTAAACTATGCAAAGTAAGCAAACATTCACACAAGCATTTAATAATTCAATAACATCCATCTATTTGACATAGGAAATTAACGTGGAAACCCGTCTGGGAAAAACCACCAAGGTTCTCTTCATATGGCATGAGAAATATATGTAGCACCTTGTAGTCTGCGACTTCTCAACTATTCTTAAGATATGTCCATTTGACTCAATCTCTTCATGCTCTCATGCTCTCTGGTTTAGTCTTCTATCTACTCCTACTGATTCACACATAGCCTGGATCAACTCTTCTACTCTACTATCTGCGTACTCAGCTGCATATCTATGGATAAATGGAATTCTACTTCTTACTAGAATATTAATGAAGATAACTGAATCTACTTCTTGAATCTACATGTCCAAGCTAAACCTTATACAGAATGGGTTCCTCCTATTTATAGTATTTACAATACCATGCAGGGTCGACTAAGTACAGCTCAGTTATTACAGACTCAAGTGGCTACAAAATATCTGCAATTACATTGATGATAGTCCCAACTAGACGCAAAAGTCTTGCATGAAATTAACCACAGCCTTAACTAGCCGCAGAAACATTTTTCAACCTTCTGTACTGGTCATAACTAGCCGTAAAACTATAAGTTTAGCCTTTTTTCAGTTCGTCCTTCTACATTATTTCGACAGTCTATACTTGTTTTTTCTTTAAGTCTTCTACCTACCTATTCCACCGACTTTGGATGTGATTTTCCCCGTCGCATCTATCCTTGTCGCAGCTTCCTCTGCTCTACGCTCATGCTTCTTCCTTTACCTTCTTTTCGTCATCGCACGCCCGCTTTCCTCTTTCTCTTGCATGATGGATTCTTCCTTGTGCACTTTTCCTGGCCCAACAGGAGCCCAATGCTCACATTTGGTTCATCCAAATCCACTAATAAAAATGGATATCTACACAAAATTTGAGCGTTCATAAAACTCAAGCCTCTGGCTCACACTGCACGACAAGACAAACCTTGTCCTGAAATTCCTTCAAAATTTTTTGCACCTTGGAAACTTCCTCTATTACTTCCTCCACTTGCATGGCCAACTGTTCCACACAGCCAGAACTTATGTGTTCCAATGGTCCTGCCTCTAGTGATTGTCTAATATGCTGAAGCTTTGGTTGCACAGGCTAAATAACCCTTGTAACCCATGCTGCTTCTGACTAGTGCGCATCTACTTCCATGTAACGTCCCCGACCCTTCGACCGGTGAAGAGGACACTACCATACAACAAATAATCCACGCATCTAGCCCAATGAAGATGAAACATACATACATATAGTGTTGAAGCATGATACTTAAAACATAAAACATTTTACGAAGCATAATCATTCATATACACAATGAAATCAAAACATATCAATCAGCATTCATGCATATATATAGATCAAGATTTAATATGTATATCATCATTCATCAATGGTAATTATAATTGCAGATACAAGTTAGGCAAGCATACTTATCTTATGAAGAACTTGTTCCACAACCATCTACATCACTGCAACATTCCACCCAACCATACGCCCACATGCTCTTTAATCTCTCAGCAACGCTGCCACCCCAGGCATGATTCCCCAAGGAATAAGGAACTAACAGGTTTACACATAGCCAAGGATAACAACCCGCAAGGGTACACAGTTCATCCAAGCCAACACAGTTGGGTTTATCACGAGAACAATGGATCAGCCAATCCAACAGAGTTGGGTTTATCAGGCCATCCAGGAGTTGGGAAAGGCTAATGCTAAGCTGGTGCACCGACACCAGAACCAGCCTGGCTTCTAGAACACCCACACACACCCAACACAAGGAAATCGGTCCTTTCTCTGTAACGCAGTCCCTCAGACCCTGATCTCCCTTCTATTGCTATTTAAGGGTTGTGGAGAAGAAAACTGGCTCAACGGCTCTGTCTGTGTGGTTCTCAACCCACTAACTTTATCAAGCATCTCAGGCCCTCATTCACCACTCCAATGCAGTCCAAGGACAAAACCACTGTATGCAAGTAGCCAAACAACGATTCAAGCTTATAAGGGGAAAAACACAGTCAGTCCATTGTGGAAAACAACAACCCACAACAACTAAGAACCCATAGCAATTTATCAATGCAATCATGGCCAAACAACAGTCAACACACACATGAACCCACAGCACCCGCTCCTCAATACGATTGGTCTGAGACTTTCACAGACTAGAAAATGGTAAGGGAATAGACTCTCAAACTACACATGATGGAAAAGGTCACTGGAAAACAAAACTGGGAAAGAAATTATGGCCACGGCCCAACAATAAAGTAGCAGCCTTCAGCTCATGATTCAGTGATGAAGGTTGGAACAAATGCCCAATCTAGAAATGCCTAGTGCAAATTGATTCTCTATTTGAATGGAAAGAACACAACACAAAGACCAGGATCAGTCATGAAACCACAACAGTCTAACGACGGTGGGAAAAAACCAACGCTTTGCGTGAGCAGGGGAATAATACTCACATACTAGCAATGCATGAGAGATAGAGGGCGAACCCCAAACAAAGGAATGTGTATTCCTTTAACTCAGTCCGTGTGAGGTGAATGAACAACCACCATTCGGTTAGTTGACAAACCATCTGAAATCCAAAAGGTGGTCATGGAGAGAGTGCAGGTACATGGGGAGAATGGCCATTGTGGCATAGTGGCCTTGCTATCAACAAATAGACACCCCAATAACAACAGAACAATGAAGGTGGTGGTTGGATGAGACAAGGGAGGGTGAGTGAAGAGAGTGGTGACACATGGATTTTCCCCTCCATGGCTCAGGATTTATCTTTCCCCCTCCTTACCCTTAGGAAATCATGCCCCTTCTCAATTTAGTTGTTGTGAACATAGCTGGCTGGGTTATTTAATTAAATGCGTGTTTACATGATGCCACATTTAATATATATTCTACATGTCCCTATATACCATCGATGACCATTTCAATCCATAACATATCATAACCAAATCATGGTGGGGCCTTGGCCTTTAGCTCCAAACCCAGATCATTTACAACATATGTATCATATATACTAAATGCAAGCAGGGTCAAAACTGGGGTATTACATTCCCCTCCCCCTTCAATAGCACTGTCATTAGTGCTTTACAAAATTTGAAAAAAATGCTACACTAGTATCACCTCAGTGTTCTGCAGAATTGAACAAAAATAGATGTGCCAATCGCATGGAATCCTCCAGATCCAAGTAGCCTCTTCAGGTCCATAATGCTCCCATTGCACCTTTACCTGCCCTATGGCCCAGTTCCGGAGCATTGTGACCTTCCTATTGAGGATGCGCATTGGCTCGATTTGGAACTCTCCCTCGGGTTCCACCTGAATCACATCCCAATTTATCACATGGTTAGGATCATGTACATATTTCTTAAGCAAAGAAACATGAAAAACATTATGAGCTCTAGTACTAGCAGGCAATGCAAGTCTATATGCAACAAGCCCTATTCTTTGAAGCACTTCAAACGTCCCATAATATCTAGGTTATAGCTTGGCACAACTTCCAAGATTCAAGGAAATTTTCTTTGCCTTCACTCTGAGGTAAACATGATCCCCAACGCTGAACTTTCTATTCACCCTATGCTTATCTGCATAGCTTTTCTATCCGTCCTATGCTGCTTTCAGATTCTGCCTAATATTTACAACCTCTTGCTCCATTTCCTTTAGCAATTCTGGTCCAAGCACAACTCTGTTCACCAGGTTGTCCCAAGTCACTGGTGTCCTGCACCTTCTTCCATACAAAGCTTCATACGGACTCATCCCCAAGGATGATTTCTGTCCATTGTTATAAGAAAACTCTACCAAGTGCAAGTAATCTTTCCACATGGTTGGTTTGTCCATCACATACATGAGAAGCATATCTTTAAGCACCTGATTAACTCTTTCTGTCTGCCCATCTATTTGAGGATGGTATGCAGTGCTGAAGTTTAGCTTTGTACCCAAATATGCAAACAATCCCTTCCAAAAATTGGAAGTGAACTTGACATCTCTGTCAAAAATTATTTCCTTTGGAAATCCATGCAATTTGAAGATCTCCTTCATGAAAATCTTGGCAATGTCATCGGTCTTGTGCGTAGACTTTACTGGTATAAAATGTGATGCCTTTGTCAACTTGTCTACCACAACCATGATGGAATCATGTTCTCTTCAAGTCATCGGCAATCCTATAATAAAATCCATGGAATAACTTCCCATTTCCATTCTGGAATTGGCAAAGGCTGCAACAAACCTGCTGGATGTTGATGCTCAACCTTTACCTATTGAAATTTCATGCACCTTGAAATGTATTCATCCATGTCCTTTTTCATACCTAGCCAAAAGTACTGCTTTCTAGTTGTAGCAATTGTCTTCTAATATCCTGGATGACCAGAATACGGAGCTTGATGGATTTCATCCATAACAACTCTCCTCAAATCTGCTACATTCAGAATATAAATTCTACCTTTATAAGTGAGAATTCCATATTCTTCCAATTTATATCCCTCATATCTCTTCTCAAGACATTGCTGCTGCAATTTGTCTATTACCTGTTCGTACAATTCATCTCCGACAACATGATTAACAACCTGTTGCCTCAAATCTGATTGGCAAATATTGAGAGATGCCACATGCATTTCATGTACCTTCTGGCTGAGTGCATCATTTACCTTGTTTTCTTTTCCTTTTATGTGCTTTATTTCGAAATCAAAGTCACATAAAAATTCTAGCCATCTCGCTTTCCTAGCATTCAGAGTAGGCTGATCAAACAAATACTTCAGTCCACAGTGATCTATTCTGAGTTCAAATATTCTACCCATCAAGTAATTTATCCACATCTTGAGAGCATGTACTATGGCTGCAAGCTCTAGATCATGAGTGGCATAGTTCTTCTCGTGCTCCTTCAATTTTCTTGACTCATAACATATCACGTGGTTGTCCTGCATAAGGAATCCTCCAAGCCCTTTCCCACATGCATCGGTACATACCACAAAACCCTTCTCTGGATCTACAACTTTCAATATTGGTGCACTGGTGAGAAGATTCTTCAACCGCTGGAATATCTCTTCACACTTTGAAGTCCATTCAAACTTTGTCCCACTGTTTTGCAAAGAAGTGATGGCATGTACAACCTTGGAAAATCTTTCAATGAATCTCCTGTAGTATCCTACAAGTCCCATAAAAGATCTTACATCCGTCACATTTCTTGGAGTAGGCTAATTCATAATGGCTTCGATCTTCTCAGGGTCTATTGATATACCCTCTTTTGAGATAATGTGACCCAAATACTGAATTCTATCCCTATAGAAGTCACACTTGCTTAGTTTTACATACAACTAATGTTCCCTGAGCACTTGCAATGCCAATCTCAATTGCCCCTCATGCTCTTCCTCGTTCTTAGAATAAAAAAGAATGTCATCAAGGAAAACAAGAACAAACTTGTCCAAATACTTATTGAAGACACTATTCATATGGCACATAAATGTAGTTGGTGCATTTGTGAGACCAAATGGTACCACTACAAACTAATAATGTCCACACCTTGTCCTGAAGGCTTTCTTATGAATGTCTTCATCCTTGATTCTCACCTGATGGTAACCAGACCTCAAGTCAATCTTGGAAAATACCTTTGCTCCTCTCATTTGATCAAAGAGGTCATCAATCCTGGTGAAAGGATATTTATTCTTCATAGTAACCTTGTTCAACTGTCTGTAATCAATACATAACCTGAGTATACCATCTTTCTTTTTCACAAACAGAACCAGTGCTCCCCAAGGAGACACACATGGTCGGATATACTTCTTTTCCAACAACTCTTTCAATTGCATCTTCAACTCTAGCATCTTCGATGTACTCATCCTATAGGGTGTCTTGGACACTGGTGCTACTCTTGGCACAACTTCAATGGTGAAATCAATGTCCCTCTGTGGAGGAAGCCTTGGAATTTCATTAGGGAACACATCCTTGAATTCCTGTAACACCTGATAGTCCTCCAACCTAGGAGTCTCATCTCCTATTGGTTCCAGAATATGAGCTGCATACAACTGGAAACCATTCCTACAGAACTTCTTCAACTGCATTGCTGAAACCTATCTTACTGAAATTACCTTCAAAATACCTCTCACTAATACCAGGTTTCCTACTTATCCATGCATTCAAAAGTCTTGTTATAACAGTCAAGCTTCACTCAGTGAGCTTCTAACCAATCCATTCCAATGAGAACATCATAGGAACAAAGCGGTAGAACATTCATATCTACACAAGTGATCAATCCATTCATAACCAATGGACACTTCTCTACCAATGTCACTGACTTTTCTCTTAGGCCCAGTGGCTAGCCCAACTAACCAAGATTTCCTATGCTTTACCTTCTTAAAAGCACAAATATCCACGACTCTAGGAGTAATGTAACTGTGAGTATAACTAGGGTCAATCAAACTAGAAACAGATTATTCAACAATATTACCTGCAACTTCAACCACAGTTGACTGATGATCTGCCTGGTGGTCCTCTAGTGCTGCATAAATTCTGGGGACTGCCCTTGCTACTTGACCCACTGTTTCTGCTTCCTAAATTTTATAAGTTGGCCTTGCACTTTCATTCTCAAGTGGACAATATCTGTGCAAGTGGGGTCCTTCACATTTCCAACATTTGAGTGGACCTTTATTCGGATGTGGATCTTTATGCTTTCCATCTGTCACTCCAACTAGATTACTCACAGCTTGGAATGGCTACTTCTACTGATTCCTGAATCTAGAAGGTTTGAAACCTTTCCTTCTTTGGTCAAACTTCTCATTCTTCTTGTCCTTCCATGCTTTATGGTAATCAGGTTTACCTTTGCTTTGCTCATAGCAATACTTAGCCTTTCTTATTGCTTCTTCGAGAGTTATCGGTTCATATAACTCAATTCTATCATTGTAATCTTGAGGCAATCCACTTAGAAACAGCTGGATATTCACTTTTTCATCTTTGATGTACTGGACATACCTCAACAATTCCAAAAACTTATTTGCAAATTCATCCATGGTTTGCTGTCCCAATCTTAGCTCATGGAATTCCTTAATATTATCATCATAATACCTATCAGAGAGGTATTTCTGCTTGAAATACTTCTTGATCTGTTTCCATTTCAGTTTCCTTTCACTGATCCTCTTTACTTGCTTGAAGTGTTCCCACCAAATGGATGTCCTTCCATTCAGATTGAATATGGAAACTCTTGCCTTCATGTTTCCTGAATAAACCTACACTTGGAAGTACTTCTTGATCCCAAAAATCCAAGCTTCGGCTTCTTGTCCCGTCTTTATCTCACCATCAAATGTAGGAGGTTTAGCTTTCCTAAATTCATCTCAAGAGCGATCCCTATGGTGTCTTCTCCTTTTCCTTTTATGAGAATATGAACTTGTATCTCCACTAGAGTCTTCAGAGTCATATGATCCATTGGAAGTTCTTATTCTTCTCCTAGTGCTGCTCTTACTACCTTCTAGCCTTGATGTACCTCATCTAGAATCTATATTTTTTTGTAAATCTATCAACCTCTGCAATATGGAAGCATTCAACTGATGCTGCTCTTCCTGGGATTTAACCAAGCTTATCATGGTGGCTGCAACCTCAGAGGGTGTCCCTTGGAATCTCCTTCCATTAGACTCTATGTCCTCATTTCCATGACGGACATTTTCTCCCATGGCATCATCTGCTTGCTCGTAAGAATCCCAAGCATCATACCCATCATGGGTTCTCATGAATGAACCACCTCTGGCTTTACCACACTGTTCTTTCTGGAGTACTGCTCTTGGGAATTATCTATAGTTCTGCAAATGTGTTAGTAGCAAACTGTTAGATGCATACATTAATATAAATCGAAACTAATTACCTTTTTCTTATGGAATTTCATAAAACAACAATTATGCTAAAACATAGAATTTTCCCTATTTCTTTTTAGCCCTGTGACTGCTGATAATTTGCTGAAATCCACTGAAAATTGACTGAAAGACAGTCGAAAAATACCCAAAAAATACTGAGAAATGCCTTTGAAAAACCCAATTCTTTTTAGGCCCAATCGGACCCTCTTCCAACTATTCAGCCGACACTGCGGTAGTCAAAACACATACACTCTCGATCTGCATCGGCAAGCAGATCGACTATTCATCGGTGGTCTATTTGCTTGCTCCCTTACGGGGTTTTGCGGTCAAACCACTAACTTCCTGCTGCGCATCGAAAGTCTGTTGGTTTATTTCTCTTCGACGTTTCGGGTCCGGAGCGATCTAACCCTCTGAATCTACAACAACGATGAAATTGTCTGTTCATCGGTGGGTAAAATGACTAAACTCCCACTCTGTATCAGTGAGCAAACCATCTGTTGATCGAATGCACAGTCTCTTTAGTAGCCACAACGGTGGAAAGTGTTCTTACTTTGGTTTTCGTGGAAACTGACTAGGCTTTCGATCGACGATGTCAACTACTACTCATTGGGAATTTCAGTGGTTGAAAATTCTAAATTCATCCTCTGAATTGGTGAGTTACTCATCTAATTTCTTTTGCCGCATCGGGCCCGCAGTGGTCTATTATCCCGCGTCTAATCGGCAGTTTGCTGGTCTACTTTCATCCGTAGTACCATGTCTGCAATCGTCTATCGTTCCAAACTTCATTGACGATATCATAGACTAACCGCATTGTGTCAGTGGTCAGGTATCCTACGCATCGGATGGTTAGTCCCTTCATCTTCCGCAATGGTGGACCACAATCAAACTACATCTTCCATAGCCATGGGTCTATCGGTGGTCAGAGCCTCTAGAAGCTACGACATCAGCGCTTGGATGCTCTCCTCGTCGGGTGGTTAGTTCTTTCGGTCTCTGCAACGACGGATGTTTGGTCAACAAACTTTACCCGATGTATCCCATTGGCAAAGGAACCACCTACTCATCGGTGATGTCATCAACTAACCATCGTCGATGGCCGATGATTCTATGACCTAGAAAATTTTTGAAGTTTCTCTTACTGCGTCGACGATTGGAGGCTTTATCCATCAGAAGGATAGTCCTCTAGCCATCCACAATGGCGGGTCTACAATCCCTTGATCCCTTCCACTGTTCATCGATGATGAATATCACTAACATGCTTCAATGGCCGACGAAGTCAACACTTAGAATATTTAAGAACTTTTGTGCCATCGGTGGTTGGATCAACTATCCGTCAGGTGGATAGTCCTTTAAGTAGCCGCAATGGCAGATGCATCATCTGCTAACGTCCATCAGCATTTCGGTGATCACTTCATCATAGTGGCGCTGATCACCGATGATTTTTAACACTTAGGCGAATTTCATGGATTTCCTTGTCGTGGGTCCCTCGTCGGGTGGTCTCCCAACTAGATGATCCAATGCATCGGCGGGACTTCAGACTAAGTCCTCTGATGATCCAATAAACCCAATACTTAGAAGAAATTTCCAAAACATTCTCTTATCATGCAATTTTCTTCTAGGCAGTAGGAAACCTACCTCTATTAACTGATATGTCATGGTCCATTCAGGCCCATGCTGCAAGCAGAGCTCTGATACCACATTGTAACGTCCTTGACCCTCTGACCAATGAAGAGGATGGTACCATACATCAAATCATCTGATCATCTAGCCCCATGAACATGAAACATACATACATATAGAGCTGAAGCATGATACTTAAAACATAAAACATTTTACGAAGCATAATCATTCATATACACAATGGAAGCAAAACATATCAATCAACATTCATGCATATATCTAGATCATCATTTAATATGTATATCATCGTTCATCAATGGTAATTATAATTGCAAATACATGTTAGGAAAGAATACTTATCTTATGAAGAACTTGTTCCGCAACCAGCTATGCCTCTGCAACGTTCCACCCAACCATAGGCCCGCGTGCTCTTTAATCTCTCAACAACGCTTCCACCCCCGAGGCGGGCATGATTCCCCAAGGAGTAAGGAACTAACAGTATTACACATAGCTAAGGACAACAACCTGCAATGGTACACAGTTTAGCTAAGACAACATAGTTGGGTTTATCAGGCGAACAACGGATCGGCCAAGCTAACAGAGTTGGGTTTATCAGGCCATATAGGAGTTGGGAAAGGCTAATGCTAAGCTGGTGCACTGACACCAGAACTAGCCTTGCTTCTAGAACACCCACACACACCCAACACAAGGAAATCAGTCCTTTCTCTGCAATGCAGTCCCTCAGACCCTGATCTCCCTTCCAATGCTATTTAGGGGTTGTGGGGAATAAAACCGGTTCAATGGCTCTGTCTGCGTGGTTCTCAACCCACCAAATTTATCAAGCATATCAGGCCCTCATTCACCACTCCAATGTAGTTCGAGGATAAAACCACTGCATGCAAGCAACC
Source organism: Pseudotsuga menziesii (assembly GCA_001517045.1). NCBI lineage: Eukaryota > Viridiplantae > Streptophyta > Pinopsida > Pinales > Pinaceae > Pseudotsuga > Pseudotsuga menziesii. The sequence goes on from LPNX010907576.1 coordinate 52,286, forward strand.
AAATAGCTATTCAAGATTCTACGGGGAAAAACACAGTCAGTCCATTGTGGCAAACAACGGCCCACAACAACTAAGAACCCACAACAATTTCTCCATGCAATCATGGCCAAATAGTAGTCAACACACACACATGAACCCACAGTACCCAATCCTCAATACGATTGCTGTGAGACTTGCACAAACCAGAAAATGGTAAGGGAACAGACTCGCAAACTACCCCTGATCGAAAAGGTCACTGTCAAACAAAACTAGGAAAGAAATTATGGCCACAAACCAGCAATAGAGTAGCAGTCTTCAGATCACAATTCAATGATGAAGGTTGGAACAAATGCCCAGTCCAAAAATGTGTGGGGCAAATTGATTCTCTATCTGAATGGAAAGAACACAACACACAGACTGGGATTGGTGATGAAACCACAACAGTCTAACGACGATGGGAAAAACCAACACTCTGCGTGAGTAAGGGAATAATACTCACAGACTAACAACGTGTGAGAGACAGAGGGAAAAACCCAAAAAATGAACGTGTATTCCTTTAACTCAGTCTGCATGAGGTGAATGAACAGCCACCATTTGGTTAATGGACAGACCATCCAAAATCTAGAAGGTGGTCGTGGAGAGAGTGCAGGCGCATGGGGAGAATGGCCATCATGGCATAGTGGCCTTGCTGTTAGCGAATAGACGCCCCACTAACAATGGAACAATGAAGGTGGTGGTTGGATGAGATAAGGGAGGGTGAGTGAAGAGAGTGGTGACACATGGATTTTCCCCTCCATGGCTCAGGATTTAGCTTTCCACCTCCTTACCTTGAGGAAATCATGTCCCTTCTCAATTTAGTTGCTACGAACATAGCTGGCTAGGTTATTTAATTAAATGTATGTTTACATGACACCACTTTTAATATATATGCTGCATGTCCCGATATACCATCGGTGACCATTTCAATCCAAAACATATCATAATGAAATCATGGTGGGGCCTTGGCCTTTAGCTCCGCACCAAGGTCATTTACAACATATGTATCATATACACTAAATGCAAGCAGGGTCAAAACTAGGGTGTTACATTCCGCATTCCTAGTCCACTCTTGGTCATGGAGAGCTTGGAATTCCTACTAGAGCTGCTTGATCCCAGCCATTTTTTTCACCTTCTCCTTAAGCGGTTGCTTTTTAATATCTGCCTTTGCCACGGTGATTTTCTCATTAGATTGTTGTGCGCTTTCCTTGATATTTTCCCTAGTCTCATCCTCCAAAAGTGCTTCCCACATTGCTGAAATTGTTTCCACTTCCTCAATGCATAGTTTTTCTCCTTTGCTTATCCTCGCAATAGCCTTAGACACTGCCTTGCTTCATTCTTCAAGCACCTCCAGAGGTGTACTTGGTACATGCTTCGCCTGAACCTATTCCACTTGCTTCTTGAGTTCTACCATGATACTGGAGAGGTGGCCAACCTTGGTGACTGAGTCTTCATATTCTTGACCTACTTTCGGTGGGAACTCCATGATCACGCTTTTGATAGCTTCAACAAGTGCAACCCTGCTCTGCTCTCTAGCATCAATTTCCTTCTCCTTTTCTATAAGGACAGTATTACGCGTTGTCTCCTTCCTGTTTGGGTTGTTATACCTCAAGTGATTCAATTCATTTTTCAATTAGACACGGTTGTGTGATAGTTACACCAGAAAGCTCATTGGCACTGGAAATCTTGATGACCATGAGTTTCCTCTCACTCTCTCTTACAAGCTTCACCTCTGTCAACTATCGGCTCTCGTTCTCTCTTCACAGGTGCAAGTAAAGTGAAGCTTGACGACGAAGCCCGTATTTATAGGCTCCTATGCATCCTGCAATCGTCATGCGATGGGAGGCCATTTTCTTGTCGATCACGTGGGATTCTCGGCCGACGTGTTCCTCATCAATTTGACTACTCAAGTTTTGAGATGTACTTATTAGGGAATTTATGGTAGTTATGACAAGGATGACTGATGGGACCAAAAATAATGTCATCATTCTCCTCGTATCTCATCAAATTTATGATGCTTAGCTGTCATAACTATCTCAATATTTTCTGGATATTCACATTTTAATGTGAGCCAGCCTGTCATTCCCACTTTTTCATGTGCTTTGTATGGTTATGTTGCAGACGTGTGACAGAGCAGTTTCCTTGCGTTCTCTTCTCTTTCCTTTTTTTTTTCGTGCATGCGGTGCAATCTTATCCAGGCGTGCCATAGCCATCATAGTAAGGTTTTAGGAGACTTCCGTTCACCATACCCATGATGTATGTTCCATCTATTTTCTGTAGTTTTACTGCACCCACGTTAGTGATGTGCGCGATCATATATGGCCCTAGCCATTCCGTTTTTAAATTTCCTGGATGTTTGAATAATTTGTTTTCATAGAGCAACACAAGTCCTCTGAATTTGAATGGCTTAATGCGGATATGGTGATCATGCCACGCTTTATGCCTCTGCTTCTTGACAGTCTGATGGAATGCTGCGATAAAGCATTCCTCTTCCATTTGAACAAGTTGTGACAACCTTTGCTCAACAGCATCTCTGTCGGTCATCTACGTCAGCATAGCAATCCTTGGACTCGGCACAATGTACTCCATTGGCACAACAAATTCTTGGGCATACACCAGTATGAATGAGGTGTGCCCTGTCGATTGCTTGCAATTTGTGCACTATTCCCACATCACAAATGACACTTTCTGGGCCCAGTCATCTCGGTGCACGTTGCATGCTTTGGTTAATGCATTCTCCAAAATCTTGTTGAAGGCTTCAACCATTCCATTTTACTGAGGATGATAGGGTGTCATATTATTATGCTGGATCTCGAACTCTGCAGTAATATCAGTAATCATTTTGTTAACAAAATGCATACCTTGGTCATTGAGTAGAATTTTTATACAGCCAAATCTGGTCACCACATTTTCAAATAAAAAATTCATCGCAGTCGCAGCGGTGCAATCTTTAACTGGCACAGATTCTTCCTGTTTGGTTAAGTAGTCTGTCATGGTGATAATGTAGCATGCACCACTCCTATTTCCTGTTGTACTGATCGGTTCAACAAAATAAATATCCCACTTGTCAAATTCTTATAGTGGTATCTACGGTGTAAGTGATATCTCATCGCAGCGCAATGGTTTTCTGTGCTCTGACAGATATCATAGCACCGAAAGAAAATCTGTGTCCATATGTATGGTTGGCCACCATATTCCTTCTTGTAATATCTTGCGCACAGTTTTCTTTCCTGCATAGTGTCCTCCTGTGACACCAGCATGTGCGTCACTCATTACCCAAGGTCACTCATCATTGAAAACCCATCAACATAGTATTTCAGCCTCGCTTAGTTTGTATAAGTTTCTAGTAATCAACATATAATCAACATCTCTAACAACCAAATGTTTCTTCTGGTTAGTGGATAATATTTTAGGCACATAACCTATGCTCAGGAGATTGATGATAGCATTAAAATTTTTATTTTGGTCATCCATCATGTGGATCGCAAATAGTTGTGCACCGGGAAATTTTTTCCTCCAGAATGGTTGGTTCTTCACCAATTTCTATCCGTGAAAAGTGGTATGGCCCAGCATTTAGTTGACCAAGTTTAACTATGACCTCAAAGTGAAATTCATGAAACAGGAGGAGCCATCGACAGATATTCCCCCCCAACATTGGCTTGTTGACCAGGTACTTCAATGCTGAATTATCCTTGTACATTTTGAAATGTCCACGCAACAAGTAATGTTGAAACTTCTGAAGTGCATAGACCATAGAAAGGCCTTCTCTCTCTATGGTGGTGTAATTTTTCTCTGTTGTCACCAGTTTTCTGCTAGCAAAAGCAATGGGATGATCAAGTGCACCCTCTCCTTTTTGTGTCAAGACAATTTCGAGCATGACAGATGACGCGTCGACATGAACATGCAACTCCTTCTTCCAATCAGGGAATACTAGTATTGAAGCAATGGCCATCTTGTTCTTTAACTTATCCAAGATTTCCTAGAAGGGTTCCATCCACTAAAACTTTGCATATTTCTTCAACATCTTTTCCATAGGCTCAGTGATCTCTGCATATCCTCTGAAAAAATTTATGTAGTAGCCTGTATGTCCTAATACTGATATGAGTTGCGTAACTGATGTGGGTGGTGGTAAGTCTTGAATATTCGCAGCTTTGTTGGGTTGACCAAAATTTTATAGAGACATACAACATGACCCAACAACACACCAAATGGTGTGCACAAAATACATTTCTTGTAATTAAGCGCGATATGAGACTGGTGACAGCGGCCTAGCATCATGTGCAAATTCTCAATATGGTCTCTTACTAGACCAAACACATTCCAATCATCAAAGTAGACCTCAAGAAATTTATGAATGATATATTTAAAAGAATAAACTACTATTCTAGAAAAAATAGCAGGTGCATTATTGAGTCCAAAGGGCATTATTGTCTACTAGTAGCATCCCCATTCTGTGATGAAGGTCATTTTATGATGATCCTGCTTCATGAGTCTGATTGGATGATAGCCAGAGAAGCCATTAGTGAATGAATACATCTCTTGTGCTCTGACGCTTTCCAATATTTCATCTGTAACTGGTGTTAGGAATGGATTGTCCAGGCATGCATCATTCAGCTTCCTTAGGTCGACGCAGATCCTGACTTCACCTATGGTTTTCTTATCCTGGATCACTATAGGGATGATCCACTCTAATTCCTCAACAGGTTCAATGATTCATGCATCGAGCATGCGATCTAATTTTGTTTTTACCTTTTCTTTATACCTTGGATTCAACTTATAAGGTCGTTTTTTTACTGTCTTAGCATCTGGTCTCAGAGGTATTTTCATATCCCCCAGGTCACCAACTATTGGCTTCATCTTTGAGAAATTGGTAGGAAATAAGTCTTGATACTCATCTAGCAAGTCTATGATATACGCAACCGTATCTTCATCCCAATAATCTCCGATATTGGCAAACTTTGGGTTCTCTGGTGACCCAATATTTACTTTCTTGATTTTTCAGCAGCTTAAGGAACTGGTCGCTTGAAATAGCACTTCCTTCCACCCCACAGTTACCCTATGATTCTAGTATGTTTATGTTAGTCCAATCATCATCTGGTTCTCTAGCTAGATTGTAACAGGCCATCCATTGTTGGATGGTCGCACTACACTGGTGGGAATTTTCCTCTTAGACAAGGATTTGAGCAAATATCTTTTCCTTTATTGTTTGAAGCACAACATCAAGTATAGGTTTCTCATCAGGAAATTCAAATGTACGCAAGAATTGTTTAGCTACCTCTTCCCAATCCCGAGTTCCTTGTCACAACTCCATAGATGTATACCAACTTCAAGGTGTCATTTCCAATGTGTGAATGAAATGATGGACCCATTCCTGACGGGGGTATTCTGCAAATGCGGTGCGACACTGATTAATGTGCTAAATAGGGTTTGACAACCATGTATACTTGTGACTCATAGTGGTGACTTCATCGAATATGGCTTCCATTCATATTATGCATTGTGTCCATTCTGATATGGACTGCTTGTGTGTACCCCACCATCTAGCGGGCATAGATTTTAGTACATGGTCTAGCACAGACAATCTCTACGAATATATGACAAGTCCTTCAAAATCATGTAGGAAGGTCACAAGGTTAGGTAACCACTCATAGGTAGGAAGCTCTCGTAGCTTGTTCTCCACCCATTGCATAGACCTTATGATTTGGGCGCACCTTCTCATAGAGACCTCATGCAACCGGTTTTTCCAATTCTCCAAGGCCTCTCCTAAGTCGGATGTGCATGAGATAGCACTCTTCGAGCTCAGGTTTCCATCCACGGTCGGATTGATGTAATATTCTTGTAGGGAAGTGACATTGTATATCTGGTTGAGATAATCATCCTGTCCCTCATTGTAGATAGCATTGATGTATCTTTGTCCTTCCAATAGATCGATGGGTGACACTACCCTCATCTCACTATCCTCGAATGAGAGTATCATTTTCTTGAAATTGATAATGGTATGATTATCTATGGCCCAATGTTATACCAAAATCCTGTCACCATCATGTGATAAGACCTTTGACATACCTACTTTCCTTGAATCTCAACTTCTGGAGTGAAGACTAAATGGCTTCTTATCAGTCTATCATACAAATTCCCAGCACTGCTCATCCTCCCTTATCCAAGAGTGGTACCCCTGTTCGCACCACTTTTCATCGGTTGTCCACAAGTAGTGCCACTGCCTGTCACCCTTGGTCCATAGGCAGCTATTACCAGAACTGCTCTATCATAGAAGGAGAAGCGCGGTACCCTGGGTAAAAAGGGAAAAAGAGAAGTTTCTCGAGGATTTTCTTGAGGCCTCGTGTACTTCCTTGTCCCTAGTATTGTGGGTTGGTTGAGCTCGAGATCCATCATCCTAGGATCTTAGAGGCCACCTCACCCACTCATTTCTCAACCATCTCTATCCATCTAGCCCTATAAACATGAGCCCATAGCCATGGTTGAGGGGAGAACATTGAAGGTATTGTTATGCTGTTGGACTAATTCTTGGCCTAAGACCATTTGGAGAGAGCATAGAGAGCTAGAGTCGGAGCTTTTGGGGATGAAGAGTTGGTTTCATGGGGATGCATGTCAACACTAAGGCTTGGTTGTAAAATTCTTCATATTTCTAATGCAAGCTGATTTTTTGTCCAATATATATTGTTGATGTTTGATTTCAGATATATATTGCTAGATTCCTTAGTCACTAGCATAGATTAGTAGATCATATTATGGTTGCTTTGATCTATTTCATGTTGAACTCTTTTGCAAGTACACAGGTGAATTTCAAAGCCTTACATTCTAGATATCTACAACGTCTAGGGAGAATTATCAACCTCTGTGATCTATTTGGTCTAGATCTACACCATTCAGACCAACGGAACACCTTGTTGTTCGCAGGAGGTGAAATATTCTGAGCAACAAATCTGGCGACTCTATTGGGGAGTAGTTCTATTCAGTTGTTCTGATCGTCCTCAGTTTACAACTCTTGTCTGAATCCAAGATCTTTTTTCTTCAACTCTTTATAGTCAAATCTACTTTCTGATTTGTAGTATTTGGGTTTGAAATTTCTAGATCTGTTCAAATCTGAGTTATTTCAGTTTTTTATGCTCTGTTACCATATTCAATTCGACAGTATTCACCTTGATCTAGTCTGTTTTTTATCTGATCCATTGTTCTTTTTTTGTTTTGGCCATATACAGGGAACCATGGCCATGCTTTGTACGAGGTGCGATGCCATCACTTAAACACAGTGGATAGTAAGCGGTGCCACCACCTGTATCCGGTTAGCGAAGAGTGGTGCTGCTTTGGACACACTCTTACAACACCTATAAAGCACGGTACCGGGTAGGAATTAGTCCAAAACTATTTTTCCTCATTTTTCTTTAAAAATTTGGAATTTTCATTACTTTTAGTTCTATTATCATGCTTGTGTTATTGAATATGATGTGTGTGGATTGCTGCTTTGATGGTTAAAATTGATTTTGAGTGGAATTTCAAAAATTTGTTTAGTCTTTTTTATTGTTCATCTACTTCTTGCTTGTTGATTATGCTTAAAGAAGGATTTATTGTTTTTTGAAAGTTAGGGTGTTCATTGAACTCTCTTTTCGTTGCATATACTGAAAGAAAAACTTTAGATTAGCTTCTAGATTTCATTTCTTGCTTGCATAGTAAACTTCTTTTTATTCCCTTCAAAAAAGAAAAGTTTTTCTTGAGATTAGGACATTATATTTGAGCGCTGGATTTGGGTTTTCTGATTGGCTTCATAAGCTTTCAGGACCTTTATGATCTTTCGCCTCTCATGCATACAGGACTATCTTAATCAAAATAAAAAAAATGGTAGTTTTAAGTTATATTTTCTTATGATTTTAAGAAATTTGAAAAATTAGAGTGCATTGGCATATAGGTGTGCTTGGTGTTGTTCTTTTAGGAAATGAGATTCTCACCCTTCCCATTTGCTTTCAAAAATAATAATTTGGTTTGTAGAAGTCTTTTCTTGTCTTTGATTTGATGTTCATGACTGTTGATTGGAATGATTTTTGGTTTTGAAACAAACAGAAAAAACACTGTCTTCCCTCCTGTAAGTAGGCATATTGAACGGTAAAGTGAACATTTGCACAAGCATACTGCATGGTTTTACTTTTTTGTTAGAACATCATGCATTCACCTAATCGTACAAGTTGAAATCAATGGTAGTTGTAGGTTAAAATTTACTTAGTAACTTGAGTGATAGGTTAGAGATGTGTTCAGACGTCGTAAAGTGTAGGAGTTGTCATTATTTGACAACATTACATTCCAGGACTTGCACGGTTCTTCCACGTGCCGTCGGTATATCGAACGACCTTTCATGTACCCTTGAGGTATATAGAAAGGTAATTCACGTACTTGATTGTATATTGGAAGGCCTTTTATGTATAGTTATGCATTAGACAGCACTACTACTGATTCGAGCTCCCATGTACCTTGAGTATATCGGGAGACCCCACTAGGGTACCTTATCTATCTGAGAAAAGCCCTTTGGCCATGTTTTTTGGATCCATACACCGAAAAAAACATTTGGGGAGATTACTACACACATACCGTCGAGGTATATCGTGAGTGGCACCTGCTTGACAATCCTAATGAGAGACCTGACTTTTGAAATCCTCCTATCATTTTAAGTCTGCTTGTTTTGACCTATAGTTTGAGTAGGGAAGTCTTTTGGTGTGTTTTTTCTAGATTTCCAGACCCTAGGTTAGATAGGAACTATACACACTGGCAGAGTTAAGACATTCCAGGAGAGTACGGGGCTTGCCACCTAATTTTACCTCTATTTCAAAAGGAAATCCAATGGAAGCTATCGACCAAGGAGTTGTTGCCACCTCCCAAGTGGGAGATCATGTGGTGGTGGAAAGTGGAGTACCATATTCTTCACACTCTCCGCCCTTGGTCCAACAACCTTCCCGTGAGGATTCATTGCTCCATCCTCCTACGAAAGATCATGTTGATGATACCCGTCTGGATTTTGTTCCTAATGCTCCTTTTTGGGAGACACCCATCGGACAAGCCATTGCCTCATTTGGCACCCGTGTAAGTTCTCCTAAAAGTGAAGAAGAACGTAGGCAATACCGTGCTACTATCCTCCATGCACAGGAGGTAGAAAAATAGACTGAAAACCTATTAGGCCCTTCACCAGTTCGTTCCACATTCCTTCCTATGGGATATCATTCACTAGCTGATTCTATGAGACCCATTGAACCGATTATAGATCATCCATTAACAACCCACAACCTAGGTCAAATTTCCACCCCTCTCACCTCTTATGTTATGTCTAATCCAAATCTACCCATATCTTTTTCATCTGGGGCCCAACCTACGTTATCTGATCCCGGAGTTGTACCTATTCAAGAGCAAACCTCTAACATAGAAACATCTACAGTTTTTGTCCCTCCCACCCACACTAATGTGGTAAATCCCCCATCTAGTTCAGGTCAGCCCTTGGGGCCACCACTTATTTCCATTCAGTCTTCTAGTGGTTATGGTTATCAAATACCTGTAGGTAATCTCCCATCTAATCCTACTGGAATTCCATTCCCTACCAACACTTTTACGCCATGGGGGAAACCCAATTGTTCTTACATGCCAGCCATGGGAGGGATACCCATACATACTGTGGGAGGTGCGGGAGGACCACCTTATGGAGGTCCTCCCCCTGGGGGACCTAATGGTCCTAAAGGGCCTGGTGGCCCTCCTTATGGTATTGGTAGTCTCGGTGGTCCTGGGGGACCTGGTGGATTTCCTCCTTATGGCTCAGGAGGGTCTGGTGGCCCTCCACCTAGTGGTTTCTGTTGCTCCAGAGGTTTTCAACCTCCTGGAGGTTCTGGAGGGTATGGTGGTTTGCCTTTTGGTGGTCCTGGTGGCCCTGGTGGTCCCGATGGTCCTAGAGATCTTGGTGGCTCTAGTGGCCCTCCTCCTAGAGGCCCTAATGGTCCTAGTGTTCCTAATTCTGGAAATAAACCCCCCATGGGCATATTTTCGGGTAGTTCTTCCTCAAAGCAACCTATTTATCAGTCAACCTATGGCCCTATTGGTAATTTCATGCCATATCAATATTACTAGTATGTGTATCCCAATAGACATTTACCTTTCCTTGCAACTTTGGACTTGCCTAATTTGTCCAAGTTGATTAATGATCCCATTCGACACAATCCCTTGTGGACTCCGATTCCGGTAAAGTTACCATCGGACATTCCAAAATTCGATGGGAAGTTGGGTGAAGATCCACGGAACCATGTTATGACTTTTCATTTGTGGTGTTCCTTGAACTCCCTCATGGATGACTCTGTCTGGTTACTACTCTTTCAGCAAACTTTGACCGGTACAGCCGCAAAGTGGTATATTGAACTCCCACAACACTCGTTTGTGGATTTTGGCTCGTTGGCAACCGTATTTCTTACGCACTTTCAGCTCCCTATTCGTTATGAAATGAGCACTGATATTTTAAATTCTCTCTGGTAGAACACCTCCACCCACATTTCTGACCATATTCATGAGTGGAGAAGGTGGAGAAGACTTATTAAGGCCCCTATTCTAGTTCAGTTGTTAGCTGATTGGTTCACTAAGTCCTTGTTGCCTCCTATTGCTCGAGATGTGGCCATGGGCGATGTCATAGTACCAAAAAGTAGGCTATTATTCAGGCTCAGTACCTAGACTTGGTCTATTCCCAGTCCGAGACCCTTTATGACCTGATTCCTCAAGCTCCTTGCCCCAGCACTGACCCTGCCAAGCCAGCAAGAGAAGTACTTGTTGATGGGATTGTTGTTTCAATCCAGTCCACATCCACAGTAAAACCTACCAATAAAACCCAACCTGTTACTCCTTCAACTCCCAAGGTTTCTACCAAGGTCAATTCTATTCAAAGTACTCAAACCTCGGGTAATAAAAAGAAAGGTAAAAATCGAAATAAAAAACTTGGAAACCTGCAAGAGACCCCACAATCAACCCATAATGACACCAACACAGGGAAAAGGAAGGATAAATACCCTTGTTTGTTATGTGGTGGAGACCACTTCTCAAAGGAGTGTCCCCATCGCAAAGAAATCTCCCACTTGTTGAAGTCTAATCCCGCACCTGCTGTACTTACGGATCCCTTTCCCTCTCAACAACAGCCGATAGACCACATGTCAAACTAGGGTAACTCTAGTTCATCAAAGGAAATTCATATGATGTCCTCAGATAACATCCATATACAAACTCAAAGCCAGAATTATGATAAACCCACAGATAAGCAAGAAGGTCAATCTTCTTCAGGGAAAGATCCCTCCACTAGTTCTCTAGAATCCTCGTCTATTGTTCCCTTGTCTATCAAGAAGCCTACTCTAGACATGATCTTGCGCCCACCCAAGAGTACTCTTCAGAAGGCTGTCTTTAATCCCAATGCCCGAGCTACTAAATTCTATAATGTGGTTGAAGACCTCACTCATGCATCTTGTGCGATGTCTACCCTAGAAGTACTCCAAAGATTCCCTACACAGCGCAAGAACTTGTTGACCGCGTTAGGATTTGTAGACCCGGATAACACTAACTTGATTCACTTCAATATTGAGAACTATAAACCTAGATTACTGCATAAACTTGCTTTTCAGATCGTTATGGAAGTAGTGGAAAAGAAAGTCTTCTGACTGGTACTAGATGAAGGAGCTTTGACCTCGGTGTTATCTCTAACTTGTTGGAAAGCTCTTGGCCCTCCCAAGCTTGTTCAATCACCTACAACCTTTAAAGCCTTTGATGGATGAGGATTCCAACCCCACAGCCTCATTTCATCCCTTGCGGTCAAGCTGGGGGGAAAAACCATTTCCATCCAAGTAGAAGTGGTACATGCCCCTTTAGATTATAACCTCCTTTCAGGAAGGAATTGGTTCTATGCCATGAACGTTGTTGCTTCAACAGTATTTTGAACGGTCCAATTCCTGCATCTCGGGAGAATTGTTACCATTGACCAACTCGATTTATGTACGCTAGATGTTACTACCTCCATGGCTAATAACATCCCCATGTTAGGTCAGTCCCCTCCTCCTTACTAGCTGATTGGGGTAGGTATGCTCAAGGAATCATCCCTTATGGGGATTTTTCCCTCTGCTCCTCCTAGCATGGATACCGAGACAGTACATATGATCGCCTCATTTGATATTGAGCCCCAGGGTACAAATGTTTTTGAGTCCACCTCGTTGAGTCCGCATGAAGCTATGTATGACACCATTCAAACTTGCTCCAATGATCACACTAATGACATTCATTTAGTGGCTTCGGATCCTTACCATTTACCGTACTCGTTAGCACCTTCTCTTCCAGTTCTAGACTATCTCTCTGAGACTTTTCCTTCTGACGAGTCCATTATAGAGATCATGAACATGAATGAACCCATTTGGGAGGATCACCATCATAGATCCATGTTCCTCCCCAATACTAGATCAGGCAGCCATGATTTCGCATCCTTGTTTCCTACTGATATGGTCAACGTTCTGCAAAGTCCTATATTGTTGCAAGATACAAATTCTAAAGGAAACCTTTGCAACATTACTCAGATGAACCCAGCTGACATATCAGCCAAGCCTGATGTTATTGAGCACATTCATGTTGGGTCGAAATGCTCCCCAGATGAATCTGAAGCATATAAGGCACTTTTTAAGGAATTTTGTGATGTTTTTGCCTGGTCCTATGAAGAGATGCCTGGGATCGACCCTTCCATTATGGTCCATGAGATTAAAACTTATCCCACGGCTAAACCTGTTAGGCAGAAACTTAGGCAAGTCCATCCTAGAAAGGCCACGGCTATTAAAGCTGAGATTGAGAAACTTCTGAAAGCTGGTTTTATTTATCCTGTACCTCTGATGGAATGGGTATCGAACGTTGTCCTTGTCAATAAAAAGTAGGAAACCATTAGAGTCTGCATCAACTTTAGGGATTTAAATAAATCCTGTCCCAAAGACAACTTTCCTACCCCACACATCGATCAAATTATTGACAACTGTGATGGAAGTGTCATATTTTCATTTATGGATGGCTGCTCCGGCTACAATCATATTGAGATATTACCCGCTGATCAGCATAAGATGGCATTCATTTTCCCATGGGGAACCTTTGCATATAAGAAGTTACCTTTCAGCTTGAAAAATGCTGGCACCACGTTCCAACGTGCGATGTCCTATGTGTTTCACGACATTAAACATATTGTTGAACCGTACCTTGATGACCTCCCCGCTCATTCACAACAATGGGAGGACCATCCTGGTCATCTTAGAGACATATTCCTGAGATGTCGTCATTATAATATATGGCTCAATCTGCATAAATGTGTTTTTTGCATTGAGACGGGATGTCTCCTCGGCTTTGTGGTATCCAAAGATGGCATCCGAATCAATCCTTTGAATATTGCCACCATCATTAATCTACCAGCCCCAACCAACATCCTTGAACTCCAAATTTTGTAGGGGAAGGAAAACTTTCTCTGCTGTTTTGTGTGCAATTTCGTTGAGAAAATGCATGGTTATATGTGTATCCTCAAGAAGAACACTCCATTATTCTAGGATGACCAGGCCCAACATGCCTTTGATAGTCTTAAGCACGCTCTGACTCATTCACCCGTGATACACCCCCCAGACTATTCAAAGGATTTTCTCTTGTATATTGCTACCTATGCTACTACCATCACCATGGTTTTAGTACAAGACAATCTCCATGGTCAAGAGCATGTGATTTATTACGCCAGTAAAAATCTTATTGATTCTAAGACCCATTATTCACATGTGGAGAAGCTAGATTTGGCCATGGTCATTGTTGTGCAAAAATTTTGTCACTATATTTTGCTTTGCACTACCACCGTATTGGCAGACCAGAATCCGATGTACTACATTCTGACTTGTTAGGTACTCGGGCGAAAGTACTCCCATTGGATCGTTATCCTTTAGGAGTTTGATATTAAGTTTTCCAAGGCTACATCAAAGAAATCCTTGGTTTTTGCCGAGCTTATATGTGACCTTCCTTGTGCTACTATGGAATCGGAGCCCTGCGATTCATTTTCGGATGAATTCCTGCTCCTAATTAGCACTACTGATCCTTGGTAAGGATATTTGTTGATTTATCTCCAGACCCAACATTTTCAGCCACATCTATCTCGCAATGATCGTCGCTGCATCCAACACCACGTGAAGTGCTATCTTATCTTAAATGATACCTTGTATAGACATTTGAGTGATTCTATTCTCCGGCAATGCCTCACTCATGAGGAGGATGAACACGTGCTGAATGATTGCCACTCCTAAGCATGTGGCAGTCATTTATCTAGGATGGCTACATCCTAGAAAATCCTTCACGCTGGCTATTTCTGGCCTTCTGTCTTCAAAGACTGTCATGAGGCTGTTAAGAAATGCCCACCATGTCAACATTTCTACCCCAAAAAGCGCACCCATCCTGCTCCGCTTCACCCCTTCATTTCCATTGGCCCTTTTTCCAAATGGGGGATTGACTTCATGCATTGTAAGCCTACCTCAGCCGGGGGGCATGATTACATCATCATAGGCATAGATTATTTCCCAAAATGGGCTGAGGAAATGCCTACATATGCAGAAGATGGTAAGAATGCTGCTCTCTTCTTGTTCAATCATATCATAGCTAGATTTGGAGTTCTGCAGTCCATCGTCACTAATCACGGATCTCATTTCCGTAATCACATGATGGAGGAATTGAGTGCCAAGCTAGAATTTCTCCATGAAAACTATATGTTGTATTATCCGCAAGCTAATGGTCAAGTAGAGGTCATTAACAAAGTTTTGAAAACTATGCTTCGTCGGATGGTTGGATATCATAAATCCAATTGGCATCTTGTTATTTTTTCCGCTCTTTGGGCTTATCGGACGTCCATGAAAACAACTACTGGTTTCACGCCATTCTAGCTTGTCTATGGACTTGAAGCTATCATGCCTAGCCAATGTCAGATTCCATCTTTACAACTCACCGTCGAACTTCTCTCAGACACTTCCGCAGAGGAAGCGAGATTCTTGTACTTGAATAACCTTGATGATACTCATAGAGATGCTGCCTTGGATAATGAGGCACATAAAAAACATGTCAAGGTGCAGTATGATAAATCTGTCCAGCCTTGTGTTTTCAATGAGAATGACCTAGTTTTGACTTATGACCAGAGATATGACAAGCTAGGAAAGGGTAAGTTCGAGTCTATGTGGTATGGACCGTTCATTATTTCCAAGGTGTTAGAGAAAGGAGCCTATGAGTTGGTAGATTATGATGGGATCCCTTTGAGGCAACCTCGCAATGGGTTGTACCTCAAAAGGTACTATGCCTAGGTCTTCTTAGATGGTATCTTGTATATATGTATATTGATTGAATTTCAGTGTGCTTTTACTATTTTCAAGATGGTTTTGAGTTTTGGTGTCCGCATTTGTTTATACCATGTTTTGGTCATGAAGATGGCTTTATATGGCTTCATTGATGGTGCTTTCCACCACACCTTGAATCTGCCCTCAACTGCTTGGGTTCTCCATTCCCCTGCTGAAGATTTGGTCAGTTCATGAGTGGTTTTCTTAGGTCCCGCTACTAATAACATCACCAAGTATGAAGCAGCCATCGGTCTTCTGACTGAAGCTGCCTCCTAGGATGTTTGTGATCTAGTAATTTTGATAGACTCTTAGCTCATGGTTTTTCATTTAAACCATGTCTACACCATTAGGAACTCGGTGCTCCTCTGCCTCTTTCAGAGGGTACGTTTGTTAGAAAGATCATTTGGAACCATTACATATATGCATATCCATAGGGAACATAATGTAGTTGCCGATTCATTGGCTAATTACATCCTAGATTGGCATATTGCCCATTCATGACATTAATCAAACATGGTACATTGTAAATAAACATTTAAAGACACATAACTCATAGAAAATGCATTCATCCATTTGAAACGTATAAACATCATGTATAAGTCTGTATATATATATATACGAAAATTTTACAAAAAATAGGTCTTGAGACCTCATTTGAAGCACATAGGTTTTCAGGCAAAATCATCATACAAAATCCTGAAGCTATCAAATTTCAGTATAAATGTCTCATCCACTAGTGGTGCTCTTGATAGCACATCACTGCTCGAGCCACCCTGCGTAGTAGCCTGCTAAATTTGCCTGGTACCCTGCCATAGATCTTTGATATCTAGACGGGAGGCCATCTATGTCAACATCTGGGATGTCCATAGTTAACCTCTCAAGGTTCTCCTCTAGCTCCCCGGTGATATCATCACCCTATGGCATGAAGCGAGCTCCGGCTCACTTATCTAATGGAGATGATCCTCCAGGCTTTGCTGGTCCAACATTTGCATGAAGACAAACAAGTCTCGTCGCTTATCATAAAAAATATAAAACATAAAAAACATAAAAATATTTTCCATCCTTAGAATTTCTTGTTTCTTACCAATGTCTCCCCACTGCCCTCCAGGCGGGAGTGGTAGGTCAGGATCACCTGTGAAATCTGTGCTTGCATAGGCATAGTCCTCGACCATGAGCATTTGATCTCGCAGCCATCTGAAGAACGTGTCACCGAAATTCACTCTGCCCCTACCCACTCCTGTGCGAGCCATGATCTAGACCCACCTCAGCATGTGGGGGTCCTGTGCTCTCAGACTCTGAAAATTCACCTGGGGCCTCATCTAGAGGACCCGCTCAAAGAAGAAACAAGCTAAGATGGAACCAAAGGCAAACTGCTTCAGCTCTTCCTACCTACATTTAGTCAGGTGATCTTTCAAGATTGGAAGCAATGATTCCACCCAGTTGAACACTGTAGGTGCCATTGCCTCTAGCGCATACATCATATGTGCCCTAGAAGCCTGATGTACACCTTGGCTCCCTACCACCCTCTGCATGGTGAATAGAAAAATCCATAGAGACCTATCTATCACCGCCCTGATGGGGATTTTCTTCCCCAATGTACATGTACCTGGTACACAGTGTCGATCTATGAGCTCTATGTTGGTAATGTCCCCACCACGAGAACTTGTCAGTGATATAGGGGCACCATGTCTCGATAGGCCAGTCAAGAAGTAGATGTCCTCTACCTCCACTATGAGTATATGTGCCCCCACATCGAAATATTGCTGTTTTGGATTCCACATTCTCAGTATGTGTTCCAGTAGGCTCTCATGGGACACCATGCTTGGTGTCCAGAAGAACTTTAGAATCCCACAGTTATGGAGTGCAGCAATACAAACCAGATCCCTTTCAGCAGCGACATCCTCATCATCATGTGTTCTTTCCTTCCATATCACCATATTTTGGAAGCCTAGACCTGCCAAAAACAACAATGGTATACATCAATATCATCCTTGAGTCACCATAAATCAAAAGAATGAGTTAATTTTGTATATATCATTGGTTTAATTTCTCCACGGCCGGCACCGCCTGTGCCCTGTTGGAGACAGGTGGTGGCACCAGCTGTTATAGTGGATTTCACCACTCCAAGTGAATCACACTTTGTATGGCCTTCCCCTGTCCCGCTGCAGACTCTTTAGACCCCATGGACCATATTTTATCCTTTTATGTTCCCTTGATCATCCCTAAAACAATATGAAAAATGATATATATGGGTTTTTACCTGATAACCGCGTACATACGCGGGTTGGACCCCTATAACCGTGTACATCGGGATGTGTGCATAATCCAAATCCTTTTGGAGTTTTCCTTGACATGGATCCGACTCATTCGACTCCTGGCCTTCCATATGCCTTAAGATCGCTCGGATTTGACCCTTCATTATCCCTTGTGAAGATATATAAGGAACCCCTTGGTACATTGAAGGCATATAGAGAGATTGAAAGCAACGAAACTATAGTCCATTGTTGCCGGAATTTATACTTGAGTCTGCATCCCTTTGTCCCTTTGGAGCACTTTTGTGTTCTTCCCAAGCTTGCTTTTTCTAGTGAGCTTGCTATCGTGAGATGGAGGATTGAGGTGGTGGAGGTCCAAGTGGGGGATTCAGTTTCTCTGGTTCATAGACGTGCCGTCAGAGGTTGTATCTATCTTGTAATCTTTGATTTATATTAATAAGAACTATCTTTTCCTATCCAATGATGTGTATTTGATTGAATATTGTATCCATTGGAATATGTCAAATGCTTTTACATTATTGATTATATATGCTAGAATAGATCTAACACCATGATATATAGTATGCTTGTATTGTTTACTTGTTGTTGAGGAAGAATTATATCAATTCAAGCTGAAGATTGGAAATCTCAACGGGGATCTACTTCAACCGTCCAGAATAAGGTACGAGGTCTGATCCTTTAGTGTTAGACATTTTATTTCTATTGCATATTGGGAAAGATTGATTTCTGGAGTCAAAGATGTCTATTTTGGTACCCCAATCCATAGGAATTTCTCTCCGTAACAAAATTGGCGACTTTGCTGGGGAGTTCCTAGTAGTTGTCCTTTGGGGGTGATTTTCTCGGCATTCAATGTATTTCAATTGCTCTTTCTCTCTTGTTTTTGTGTCGGGTCTGGGGGCATGTATGCCTGGTAGAGTCTGATTGGAGTGAAGTTTGTCTCAGCCTATCTGTTTGCCTTATTTTATGTACCTTTTCTTCCTGTACGCAAGTTTTTGATTTACAGTCGCGTATACACGCGGTTTCCTTTGTGATTTCCGCGTATACACGTGGGTTTACTGCGAACAGTCGCGTATACCTTGGATTTTTCCCTTTTTGTGGAAGTTAATTGGTTGCTGGATGAATGATGTTAGCTGTTGAGTCTCCTTTGGCACTACCTAAGTCTGTTTTGACCTCTGTTTCTGACCGAAAACGTTTTTTTTAGCCTAAATTTTTTTAGGAAATTTCTTGTCATGGCATTTTTGATTTTTTGTTTGAGATTAGTGCATTAGAGTTCTTTTACCTTAGTGCTTTGCTTGGATGTTGTCTATGTGTACCTACAGAGTCTGGGGGTGGTAGAATCATTGTTTTGCTTTTTGCATCTCTTATATTTTCAAAAAATCCAAAAACATTTGCTTATCATAATGCATTGCATTTTGCACTTTGCATTGTACTTGCACTAGATCT